>UFQX01001218.1:16565-116150 GCA_900497675.1 Arapaima gigas | reverse complement strand
TCAGTTACACCGAGTTCCTGTACCCGCCTGTAGTCGGAGTATTCAGTTACGCTGAGTTCCTGTGCCTGCCTGTAGTCGGAGTACTCGGTTACACCGAGTTCCTGTACCCGCCTGTAGTCGGAGTACTCAGTTACGCCGAGTTCCTGTACCCGCCTGTAGTCGGAGTACTCGGTTACACCGAGTTCCTGTACCCGCCTGTAGTCGGAGTACTCAGTTACGCCGAGTTCCTGTACCCGCCTGTAGTTGGAGTACTCGGTTAGGCCCAGTTCCGCTCCCCACGTACCCATAGTTTGGTTAGTTAAGTTGGTTAACCCTCAAGTTGGGGATCAACTAAATAAGCTGAGACATTTGAGAGTAACCACACAGAACGTCCGCTTGCTTTGCACAGTGAAAGTTGGCGGTGGTCTTCTGAACTCTTATTTGTCAGTATCAGACACCTGTGAGCCAGATTATCAAAATGTCCAATGAAGGCAGAGAAAGTTGTGAAAAAATATATAATTAAAAGCTAATTTATAACTGACTTTTTTAAAGAAATAATGACGATTCCATTCCTGCATAATGGGAATGAATTAACCCCTTTATGTGAGGGAGGGTGTAGAGTCTTATAAACATTGTTTACGAGTAGTTACATCATTAAACAATAAACTGTCATTTTCCAGTAATTTTCCCTTTCGGTGGACGTAACACAAACCAACATTCTTTGAATTTTGTGTAATTTTGTTTACATGATAAAAAACTAATAGGATGTAAGATCCAGCAAGACACGTTCGAAATGGATGCACATCGATACAATACAGGTAAATCGTACGCTTGTATTCAAATGTTTGAAGGAGCCAGTTCATCAAAGTTGACTGTTAAAATGTGTTCGGGGGGAATCTGTGCGAGACATCGGTAAAAACCGGCAACTGAGTTTAAAGTGCAGTAAGTTAACCTTGACACATGCAATGGTTTTCTCATTTTTTATTTGCAGTGAACAAGAGGTGCTGTTACAAGGCTTTTAAACATTCCACGAATTAAACAGTTCAGATGAAAACAAGGACCCCCCCACTGAACCCCCAAGACTGAGGACCTGACTGTCACCTCAAAGCCCCCCCAACTTCTCGACCTCATTCGCCAGAACACGGACGAGCGACCGGGTGGCGAGCGTGTTGTCCGGGCGGCTGTACTAATCCTGACCGACAAGCAACGCAGCGAAATTCATAATGCGAACACTACACACTTCGTAGAAAAGCACCGCTTAAACAACGAAACTTCAAAGCATCAAAACGTTAAAAATTCCCGTACTTTTCAGAATTTACCGCACTTGCGACTTCACTTTGCGTGATTCTGACGCTA
This sequence comes from Arapaima gigas, assembly GCA_900497675.1. Taxonomy (NCBI): domain Eukaryota; kingdom Metazoa; phylum Chordata; class Actinopteri; order Osteoglossiformes; family Osteoglossidae; genus Arapaima; species Arapaima gigas. Next base: position 114,815 of record UFQX01001218.1, on the reverse strand, counting down.
CGTTACAATGTCCTTATTTCACACCAAAACACAGGTTTCTGGAACAGGATACAGAATGTTTTAGTAGTACTTAAACACAGTAGGAACAGCATCGCGGCTCTTTTGCTCTTCTGGCTGTTGGTCGACGACGACACCTTTGGAATCGGCAGGATAGTAACAAAATGCTGTTTCTTCCAGGACAGCAACCAAGAGCTCCTGGTTTCTGACACGACCACTTTCAAGAATTAAGCCAAAATTAGCACCACAGTTTGGAGAAATTTGACTTTCAGTTCAACATCAACACCTTTCAAACACCTTCACATCCATAAATGCAACATTGTTCAGATTCTTCCATTAGTGGTGAATCCTCAGAAAGTGAGGAAGCTACCTTGACGTGACAATAAGTTGTGAAGTTGTGGCTTATGTAAAGTTCATACAGGCTCCCGGAGTGAGGGACAATGCGACGTGCTGTCAATCTCCTTACGTGAAGCGTCGTCTGAAGAAAATCACTCCTGAAGAGGTCACAAAGGAAACTTTGGTCGTTCTACGTCAAAGCCCATCTCCTTGAACCCTGAAACCCCCAGTTTAAAGTTCTTGCCTCAGAGGCTGAATAAATATTCATACATCTCTAGTACGTCACGAGTAGCAAGATATTGCAACATGAAAAATAACTGCAGAAGTGGTTTAAAGAATTTTCTTGAAAATAAGTAAACCTCCCATTTGTGTTCAGTGTTTATCGAATCGAAAGGTTGCGTTTAAAAACCCAGGTGAACACGGTGCTAAACAAACTCACAAGGACAAAATGAACAGTCAGAGAAGAAAAATCTCTGACGTGATCCGCTTTCAAAAATTACCACGCGCCTCTGTCACTCTGGACCAGCGATAAGTCTTATTTTGCTGATCTGTTTGCTAAAAAAAGGAAAATGTCTATTAAGTGCTGGAGCTGCTGAATGAACCCTGGGCCAAAGTAAGGCCAGATCCCTCATCTGGTGAAACCCTTAGCACTGCAAACTGTGGTAGACTCAAGAGGACCTGACCTGGGGGGGGGGGGTTCATTTGCAGGTCTGATGTCCCAAAAGTTTGATTCCTTCCAGTTTGTATATTTCCATCATTTCAATAATCTAATATAGAGTAACAGAGCACAACAGACTTTTCATTCATTCAACAGTGGAACACCAAACACAGCCATAAACCAAACAACCAACAACATTTTTTGTTATCTATCAAACTTCAATGAACATTTGTAACAATTATAACTTTTCCCTTTACCTTCTCTATGGTATTACGCAGTATAAATGATCTGATTGTAAGTGTCCACCTTCTTACAACATTTGTCCTCGGATTTCACAGAAAAAAAGGTTCTTATTTGATCAAAATGCTTGTTCCGTTTTGGAGAATCATGTTGTCAACAGCATACAGTTGAAAAAGATGCAAAAGTGATACAAGGCAGGGAAAGTGTCAACAGTTGAAAGCAAAGGTGTAAATTCTTGATTTGGCGACCAGATTTACAGTCTGCTGGGTTTCTGAAGAATATTAACACACCTGTCTCAAGGCAAAGGTGAGCTTTGCGCTGCAGAAATTGCAGCGTATTATATCAACATTAGTTCATCAGCGTGAATCTAATATATAAAATTAACTCGTAATAGGACAAGAACTTCTGAGAAAAATCGTACAGCTGAAGATCTCCTGAGCTGAGCGGGAAAAAGATCCCTCAAAATCACTGCATTATGAAATCTTTAAGTTTCTAACCAATAACTTGACTAATGTGACACATTTCACGGGTCAGTAAGTCAGCTTCAATAACAGGCTGTTTTTTGGTTACGCAGGCAGGTAACTGCGATAAAGAGTGTCTGTCGTCTGTCTTTGTCTCGAGGCCTCGGTTATCTAGGAATGAACAGTTTTAGAACTGTTTTTAATATTTATACAATGCCCCCCCCCCCCCAAAACAGACACCAACAAGTGCATGAACAACCATTATCCCCTATGGGACAGCAAGCAGTGATGCAAGACTCACCTCAAATTATTTACTGAGCTACACCGAGTTGCCAGTTTATTAGGTACACCCTGCACCTTCACACAAATTGTACATTCCAACAAGTCACATGTGACGTCGTTGCGGTTTGTGTTATAAATCAGGCAGACTTGTACCATCAGTTAGTGTTAAGGAGATCGTCGGATTGGGCAAAACGAGTGACCTTAGTGACCTTAAACGTAGCCTCATAGCTGGCGCTAGGTGTGCTGGTTCTAGCATCTCCCAAATGTCTTTTCACTCACAACTGCTTCAAACTGCGACTCACGTGGGAAGCAAAAAAAGTATCAGTGAACCACGATCCCGTCAAACCTAAACAGGCTGCGGATCAGAGCGGTCAGAGGGCAAAGAAAAGAATTATGAAAGCAAACAGATGGGCTAACATCGCAGAAAATTCTGCACATTGAAGTGCAGAATGTAATTTCAGATCATATCACTTATTGGACTTATGGTCTCTTATGGGCTACAACAGCTGAACACCATGTCACATGCTAATGCTGTCAGCAAAAAACAGGAAAGCATGTTTCTAGTGGGTACAGAAGCAGCAAAGCTGCACCACTGAAGTGGGGGGAAAAAGCAGCCTGGATAGTTGAATCCAGGGTTCTTTTGCATCATGTTGAGGGAAGGATAAGACTTTAGGGTGAGCAACATGAGTCCAAGGAACCGTCTTGTTCGGTCTCAACAGTACAGGCCAATGGGGACAGTGTGATGAGCGGGGAAGATTTTGCTGGTATACACGAGGGCCCCCCGATACCCACTGAAGAACATCTGAAAGACGAGGCTTATCTGAACTTCACTGCTGACCAAGTTCATCCCTTCACGTCCAGGGTTAATCTGCAACCAGATAGATGGTTCCCTGCACGATAACCCCCCGTGTCACACGGTACATGTCATTACTGAATGGTTCCTGGAACACGACTGCAAATTTTCGTGTGCTTCAATACCCTGTGGGGTCCCCAAACCTCAATCCTATCGAGCACCTTTGGGATGTGCCGCAAAGGGCTGTTCGCAGCAACTACACAACGTTGCTAGGCAGGTGTACCTAATAAACTGGCAACTCAGCGTAGCCTGAATACAGAAAAACGTTAAATGGTTTCAAGCTTAATAACTGTTTCTGGCTACGGTGATGTTTGACATATGAAGATCGTGCTGAGTGCAAGCGATTCGTCGGCTACCCCCCATAACCTTGACACATGCTGTGTAGTAAAGGTACCGTACGAGACCAAAAACATACTTTCTCGCACTTGTGACACGAGAAGAGACAAGTGCAAAGTGATGCTGCTCAGGCTGACATTAGCAGCTTGCTTTCAGTCCACTTTATAAACATATTGAACAGTACACTTATCAAATGTCTCTACTTAAAGTTTATATATGTAAACCTACAATACATTACAGATAATGAGGTAAAGAACAAACCACTTCTAATGTCACTATGGCTGTTTTTCTTGTTTCTGCTTGCTATTCTATTTAAATATCTAATATCACAGATCTCATAGATATGTATATAAAAATTGAGTACTAAATATATTTAGTCAGAATACCAGAATAATCTGTTTAGTTAACTGGCTCAGATAAGACTGCTGTTTTCCCTCCGTTCTGCAGGAAACTGATCATTATATAGCTTCTTTTCCTGATATTTTTTAACTGTTTACTTCTTTTTAGTAAATAATCCATATTACAAAATACAACCGTATCACTTTGAGACTCTGAATATAAACGTTGTTCTACAGAAGCAGGCAGGCACTTGAGCCCGAGGTGAAAGAGGGAGTTTTGGCACCACTTTATTGTTGCGGGTTGTCAGTTGTGCTCCTTGCCTCAAATCTCACTGCACTGCAGCAACAATGAACCCCGCCTCGCCCTTCTGCTTCATCCGTAACGCTAATCCAGAACGTCAGCTTAAACCAATCGATCCCTCAAGAGACGAAACGGGAGGGAAACAAACGGCAGAAGACAGCAGTAGTAATTATTAAACACACAAAAACATCTGTATGATCAATAAGCATCTTAGGTTTTCGATACGGAGAAATAAATTAAATATGAACTAATGGTTGACATTTATTATTAAAATGTAAAAAAAAAATAACAATAATTAATATTTATGTTTACATTTTCAAACAAGGTTTGTCATGTTATAAATAGATATATCTCAGTTTCGACTTCTACGCTACTACTGTATCCTGCAATTCAATCTCCGTAGTTTGACACACTTGCTAAAGCTAACGGCGCAAGGCATCGTGAGATTCAAGTAACAGCCACACAGAGGGAGACAGACGCACACACGCGCGCACACGCACACACACACACACACACACACACACACACACACACACTTTAACAGCACAAGCCAAAAGCCAATTGTGAGACCCCCTCCTATCCTCTCTCCCTCTCCACTGCCACAATGGGTCCTACGTGCGGTTGAGGGTCTGGAAGATTCTGGAAATCTGCAGCATGACGGGTCCCGTCTCGGGGTCGTTCATCCACTGGGTGCTGTTCAGCGGATTCTCCAACATGTCTTCAAAAGCTGTGGAGGAAAAGCGGGGATCTGTGGCAACTTTGCTCAGCTATGCTCAGTATTGCTACCCTGGCACTGTCATCGCTCTGCAGGCTCTTTCCACCAAAGTACTACTGAAGAAAAACTATGGTGCATCAGGCGTTTTGCTTCATTTTTCCGTTCGAATTCACCTTTTCCAAGCCGAAAATCATTCAAAGCAATACCTTTACTACACAAGCAAGAAGGGGCCGAAAGCACACTAAACCTTGGCCACCATGAGAATTACTATATTGTCTCTTACATCATTGCAACAGTTCTAGTATATTGCACCACCGTTTTTAAAATACGTGTGGAACTCGAGGGTCAGAAGACCCTCCAACAAAAGTGTTCGTAATGTGATAAAGGCAAACAAGGACATAGCGGTCATTGAGAAATGCCCTGGTAACAGTACCAACCTAGCAAAGTCTTGGGGTTTGTCAGACCCAGCTGCACCACAGGATTCTCCAGGATGGCCTGGAACAGCGGACTGTTGGTGTCAATACCTTTGTCAAGATCTTCGGGGGAAGGCTTTCTGTCTCCCAGTAGCCAGTCGCACTAAACAGAACACGCACAACAGCGTCAACAGCAGTAAAGCAGAGAGCTGAGCTCCTTGGAAAACACAAAGAAGCCTGTGAGGGGAATGACAAGAAGCTCATAACCTCAAGTTCGATATGCTGCAATATAGTTGCTATGTGTAATGATAATCGCAGAAGATCATCTCTTGCCATAACAGAAGAGAAATCACTTATTGACGCCATCTAAAGCGATCTGAATCGAGATCAGCTACACAATTCCTCAGTCCTACAGCAAACCCACCGCTGCATCCTGCTGGTTGTTATTGACACGAAGGGCATCAATCACCTCCTTCTCATCAAAGCCCATCTCCATCAGTGCCACAACTGCCTGCAAAGTGACAAACACAATCGTGCCTTGCTTCACCTGAGAACTAAGCACCTGGTTTATAAAAGCGGCAGAGGTCCACAGAAACTGAGAATAGTCACCCGCGTGTCAGGCCTGAACTCCCGTTTCCTGCGGATCCTCTTGAAGACCTCCGTGAGCTCGTCTTGTTTGGGGTCCCCCACGCTGGACTGTGAGGGCGCTCTTGCTAAGGGGGCAGCAGCGGCCGCTGCTGCCCCAAGGGCCTCCTGGCCAGGCAGGGGGCTGTCGGCTGTAGGTTCGTCTACATGTTCGATCAGCCATTCCATGGCCTGGGTCACAGACATGCTGTTGAAAACAGGAACGTCCACCATCATCCCGAAGCTTAGCATGTCAACCCACCTTCATGTTATTGCTGGTTTTCACACCAAGTTTTTTGTTGACGATTTTAAATCTGTACCTGGCTACATAAAACAGTCCCACTCTATCCATTCCTCTACATTATTTCATGTTGCGTAGAAGAGCTGAGCACCACCAGGAAGAGCAAAGCAGCTCTTAGTCACGAACACCTCACAGAGGTCATAAAACTACCGAGAGGAGCCGAGGTCAATTTCCACCCTGGGCTGGTGGAGGAAAACCATTTAACTGCTAGAATCCCCTGGGCAATGATGCTACCCAGGGATCCACACTTGAGTGCCCAATGGCACGAAGCACCATTGAGCTTACATCAAACTTCTCATCTCCTCCAGCTCCTAAAATGAGACCCATGTGTTGGATACCAGCAGCAGCGTCCACTGTTTCTGCTCTGTTGGGACTCACTGGTTTAGTCGCAGCGCCTTGATGGCACGGCTCTCTGGAAAGCCCATCTCAGTCAGTTGTTGGAGAGCAGTTTCGTCCACACGGTCCTCCTCATCTTCGTCCAGCATGGCTGCAGACATTCAACCACGTTATTGTCACACCCTTTCGTTGCAGTCTTCCAAACAAACTTGTTTTCCATTCCGTTGATAATTTTGCACACACTTCCATTGCTGTTCTTCCAAAATGCCAAGACAAGAATGAGGAATTGGGAAAACATGCACACTTTCTACAGAGGGTTTTTCTCTGGGAAACCAAGGGCCGTTTCCCACTGTAAGGCAAAACCCATCTAAAATATTCATTTAACCTTGACGGAACATTTCTTAAGCACTCTGGGAAGTCAGGGTTTTTCTTTAATGCTTTAACCAAGTGACTAAAAATAGCCCAGCCATTCAATATTCAACACAACCGTCTGAGAACAACATTACAGGAGGAGTGGGAATTTGGCACACGTCTGCACAAAGCTTAGTCTTGTAGCTCCAGGTCAAAATAAATTTGAAATCACCTGATCATCCATGGCCTTAAACAGAAGGTATTACTTGCCCGTCTATAAATCAGAATCCAAAAATGTGAAACTGGATACCATTTGCCTTCTTGAAAAGCTCCACTGCATCTGGGTTCAAGGCCAAAAGCTTCTGCGCCACCTCAATGAGCGAGACAAGAATCTTCCGGAGTTCCGTCTGGAACTGTACGGCACAGAAAGATCCACCACAGTTAACTCTGCTCTTTGACAGAAACCACTTAACATGTTGTGCTGTTATTCATCTACTAAAGCCTTCCTCTCCCCAAGCAGTGTTCCTCAAACTGTTACCTTATATACCGATTAACTCACCTAAAATACAACACCCTCAAAACCATGTATTCTGACTGTTACCACATGAAAAGGAACTCAAACATTTTAAAAATAAGCATGACATTATTTTCTATTCCAACAGATTCAGGAAGACTTTAAAAAAAAATGGATATTAACACAGTCTATAAGTTAAGAGTTAAGAGTATACTGTAACTGTTCTCATGCCAGCCATTACTCACCTGTATCCAGCCGTTTCACTCACACTTATTAAAACCCTACAGTAAACTTCATGTTTAGTCGAGAATAGCTGTCACTTTATTTATATTAACAAAGGTCTGTTGAGCATTTGAACCCATATCCCTTCAAAAAATCCCTACTTTATACATTTGAGGCTTTCTAACAAATGTAAATGTAATGTTTACCATACTGTCAAAATCAACAAGCAATTTCTGCAGATGCATTTGTATTTAGGATATTTAGGACGCAACGCGTTTTGTGTGAACTGAACGTATGCCCCTCGATCTTCCGGTTAACAATATACGTTCGCTTACAGCATGACGTCTCTCTGGACCACCGATCAAGGCCTACATCTCCCCGCTGGTGCAGCCCCGCTGTCCGGAGCGCTCCATCAGACTAAAGCCACTCGTGCCACCGTTTCATCAGCCCAAACCCTCCCTCCTGACCCGTCTTCCTCCTTCTGCCCTCAGTCCTCTCGAGCCAATCCAGAACAGCGCAATGTGCTCAACCTGCCAAGGCACCCCTGCGTGTGTGGCCTCCTCATCTCCTTTACTGCCTTCCTTTGGCCGCGAGTATCAAGTTTAAGACTGCTTACAGCCTGGGACATTATTGAAGGATCTGCACCAGTACCCAGAGCCCAGGAAGAGTGCGGTGCTCCTCCACCTCCACCCACCCGGAGGAATCCCAAATCGAAAGCCTGACATTCGTGAAGTTTGGTCCCCGGGTGATGCCCTGGACCATCTTTCCCCCTCAGAACGGATGAATTGCTCATTCGTGCTCAATGCCGCTTTCAGACCCATTTCTCTCTCCATCTGCTAAAATTTTCTACAAATTTGCCGTTGAAATGCCACCGTTATGTGTATCTACTGAATTTATTTCTTCAAATCCCAGCATCAGAGAAACGAGTTTATGCTGACAAAATGTGTTTGAATCTAAAGCTCTCTGTTGCTAAATGCTGAGATGTATTTGGGTTTTTTAGAAAACTTTGCAAGACAGTGTATTTCTGATCCGGTTCCCTTGAGGAACACAGAGACTGCATTTAGTCGCTTACAGAACTGCATGTAGTCAATTTTATCCAGCTACATTTGCATTTATTTATCTTATACGTAATTATTAATTTATAAAACAGAAAAATACCATAGGAGCAGCGTGGGGAGGTGCTGGATGTGTTTGTTTAGTCCGACTTACGTCTCGGATGTTATGAGAAGCGACGGTGCGGTCTGTGTGGAGCGTGGTGAGACCAGCAGTTGCCTTCAGGATGGCGTCTTTGTCTGGAGCCTTGGTATCTTGCTTCTTCTGAAAGTTAAATAAAATCCTGAATTAACATTGCAACAGACAGAGGAGAAGAGCAACTAGTTACCCACAGTCCAAGAAAGTCTTTAACCATTAAGACATTGAATTACTACCTTTATAATTCAATTTCATATTTCAGGCAATCGCTCCACTTAAAAAGCAATTTAAAAAAACTATAATAATATCTCGTGTTACCAAAACAGTTAACAGCTTTTTGTTCCACGTAATTAAAAAATTTAAAAAATTGCTTCTTACTGTCATATTTGGTATCTCCAACTGAGGATATATTAGCTGAATAACATTATTTTGTTAGTTATATTTTAATATTTTCCATATACTGCATTCACTGAAATATATTCCATAACTGCGGTTCCACATGTGTTCACCTTCTCTTCAGCAGACACATCCGCCATCTTTGGAGGTGGTGGTGGTGGCCTCTTCTTCACCAGCAGCAAGACATCTGGAGCACGAAAGACGACGAAGATGTTTCACTTGAATTTCAACAAAATACAACACGACCGATTGAGACAATACAAAAAAAAAATACTGCAGACTTATCATAAAAAGAGAGAATTTACCGCCTATTTTTGAGAAGAATTTCTGATCGAACGCCTTGGGGATCAAGGGTACAACAAGCAGGAAGGTTCCTGATATTTGAACCAGACACCTTTAACACCACAACGCTGGAATGATTAAGTGGACATTTTCGGACCACCTGCAGCGAGTCTCCTTTCACACTTACCTCTGTCTTTGATATTCTCCTCCACCACAGATTTAGTGTCGTTCAGCACCCTCTCTGAAGCGGCATGGATGAGCTTGTGGTGTGTAACAATTTTCGGATCTTCCAGACTTCCGTGCACACACTGCAGGATAACACACACACACACACACTGAACCCTGGAAAATCACAACGCAAGTGTCACTTATGTTCCAACCATCCTTTGTCAATCATTTCTCATGCACTGCAGGGTCACACCAGTCTGGAGCCTATTTTAAAAACAGGGGCTGTAAAGCTGAGTACAACCTGGACGGGGTGCCAGTTCATAACAGCCGTTCACTCCCACTCACACACACATACAGTACTGTGCAAAAGTGTTAGGCATGCAACTTGAATGTGTGTTGAGAAGTACAGGTAGATTCTTATCTACCATCAGGGAGGTTTCTGGTTGGTCCCAAATTCATTGTGCAGCCTGAGAATGACCTCAAACACCCAACCTCAGTCATACACAACTATCTTCAGCAACAGATGGTCTGGTCCCCACAGAGCCCTCATCTCAACACGATCGAGTCAGTCTGGGAGGACATGCAGAGACAGTCAAAGTCTGCAGAAGAACTGTGGCCAGTTCCTCAAAATGTTTGGAAGAACCTACCAACCTCGACCTTAAACTGCATGCAAGTTTGCATAAGAGAACTGATGCTGTTTTAAAGGCAAAGGGTGGTTCCACCAAATATTGATCCGATTGAGGTTTTTTTTGTCTTCTGCACTTTTTAGAAGGTTTATTGATGAATAAGTATTCATGGCATTATTTTTGGAACCGTCCTCGCTTTATAGCATTTTTCCCACAGGTGCCTAAGACCTTTGCACAGTACTGTATTTAGATGCCTCAATCCACATGAAGCAAATGTGAGGGAAGAAACACACAGCTCAGCTGTGACACTGAACTAACCACCTACTGTAAATACAGTGGGACTAAGAGTTGGTTCACTACCTGAAAAAGCTTTAGTAGATTGTGACACGGAGTCATTCTAATTCCACACGCAGCTACTCGTGTACAGTAGGCAGGCAAAAACGGTGTACTGGACTGGTCGACTGTGTCTGGACTGTGTGCTGGTGTCCGATGCTTTTACTCTCCCTGCCTTCTACGCCGATTTGAAGAGCGACAGACAAATGAGAAAACGTACACGTGAGCACGTGACGGTTGTACGTCGGACAGGAACAGAGCAGCAGAGTGTGTGTCCGTCTGGCCAGCCGAGCAGCTCACCGGGCTGACATACAGCCCCCCGGGTGCGACGAGCCGGGATGCTGTGGGGACAGAACTCCAAGATCACGGTCACCGGCAGCACTGCTTCCGACCATTATAAAAAAGAGAGCGCTAAGAACTGTGTCTTCAAAAATATGAGTGCTATCTGTCATTGGGTGATGCTTTGGAGCTCAATCTGAACGGGTACTTGTCAAAAAAAAGTTCGCAAAAAAAAAAGTTCGTTACTCGAAAGTCTGTAAGTCGGGGACCAAATATATTGCAACCAGCTTTTTGTATTGCGTTGCGTAGCCGCTTGCAGCCGAATGTGCCAGTAACGTCGAAACGAAGCGGACGGAGTCTAATTCAAACCCCCCAAAATGAAGCCGGGGGGACGACCAGCGTGCAGAAGAGTAGCTTGATATTTCGGACAACAGGGGTCAGGTGTCGCCATGGGGGTTCTCTGGAAAAAGAGCAGCGGCTCCACGCGGATCGCCAAGATGCGCGCGCGGTTTCAGCTGCGGCTCCGTTTTCTATAAATACCCCCCGTCGCACAGCCTCACCAAGGGTTATGTTCCCGAGGTCGCACTTATTCCGCCGGGGGCAAACGAGCTAAAATTATACGTACATGTTTCAAGCACTTCTCTTTAAGCTTTTCGATGGTGGTGTCCTCCGGCACTTCCTCGAGCCACTCCGTGCCCTCCATCGTGCAGATGTGGATCTTGAGCACCTTCCCGGCGAAGATCTTCTCCTCCTGCACGAACATGATCGCTGCCGTCACTAGCTAGCAACCCGGGCGACGCCGCTGCGCTTCAAACACCCGAAACAACACGGCCACTTCCACTAACTGTTGTTGTTCTTAGGACATCGCTCCACCCTTCGACGCGGATTTGACGCGATGACAGTCGTGGGAGTTATTTTTTCCGACTCCAGGATTTCACCGACCACGAAGGCCAAACAACAACCCTCCAGCGCCGTCAGGTTTTACTGCTCAGTGGCAAGAGTTACGGGCTTCAACTCTGAACTGTGAAAGTTAAACGGTGGCGGGAATTGTGGGAACTGTAGTCTTGTGCATCCTAATTGGACCACGCAGGAAGTATGGGAAAGACAGTTTTCTTGTTCCCAACTTTGACGCGCACATGACTCCTGGGGGGGGGGGGGGATTATGGGAACTGTAGTTCTTAGCGTTGCCACCCTCACGCCTTATGAAAGACGCTTTTAACCGTGACCGGACCCGCACAAATTTACAGAACGACTGTAAGTGCTTTTATATTTTATTTAAAACTTTTCTCTTTCGTGATTATAGCAGTGGTTTAAGCAAATAAAAATCGTTTACAATTGTGTGTGTGTGTGTGTGTTTTTTTTTTTACAGCAGTTAAGTTAAAAAATTTAGCGAATTTTGTATTTCGCTAAATCTTTTAAGAAACTGACCACCCGGAGCTCCTCCACGGGCGCTGGGACCCAAACCCGGTCCTAACGCGAAATATTTCATTTAAATCTTTTCAAAATCCCGCGATTAAACAGTATTCCACTAGATGGCGTCAAATTGCAAATAATATTTACAAGTAATCGGTTGAGGACAGAAGTCGACAAAGTAAAGAAACTTGCGCTCGACCTACGACGGGGTTAAGCACTGACGGTCCGGCCGTAAGTCGAGTCGGTCGTAAATCGGATAGTACTCGTGACTATTTCTAAGCGTGTCTCCCCCCAGTCATTTTTTTCCCCCCAAACAACTTGATTTTTGGAGTGTTTTTGTTTTATTCCTGGCCACAGTACAGCGTATGGTCTATAGCATTATTACTCGGTACTGTATTCTTTCCCAAAGTTTCTGTTTAAAAAGTACGTACATTCACAACATTGAAAAAAATATTTCAGTATTCTGACCTATACGACATATACATACGAAATGTAAGTGCCAGCGATGTGATCTCCTGCGACTGTTCTGTTGGTAAACCTACTGAGCTTGTTGGTGGCCGGTCGGTGGGAACGTGTTTACAGCTCACGAGAGCAACCAACACTGTTAGACGCGAGAAGATGGTTGCTGGCCGGGCGGGGGTGGGGTGCTGCCCTCCTGTCGGACCACGCCGTCACCTTACGCAGTTGTTACACGTAATGTCACACATACATGCTGTGCAGGTGCACCGTTTAAAGTATTTTCTTAACATTTGCATCACATTTTCGACAGTATGAGCTATAACCCTCAATCGTGTCTGCAGAGGCGATTGTTACCCTCCGATATCCTACATGAACTGTTCGTTGTACAACATGTTCAAGTACATGTTTTAATTTGCTATAAGGTGCTTATTCACCTACTAGAATTCCTGGAGATCATTACATTTTTGACAATTTTCATCGATTTCCTTTCTGAATTATTGATCGCCGTAAGTGTATTTAGTCAAGGGTGACACCGCCACTGGCCTTCGCTTTAGGGCTGGACTGGACTCCAGTGGCTCACCTCGGTGTTAAAAAGTGACATTGTTCCAAACGAACTCCTCCACTCGATGTGCGACCGCAGCGTCAATCCAGCCAGTCGTGGACCCGTTTCTGTGGCTTATAATCAAACACGTTTCTTCTGCGGAAACACAGCAGCGGTGACCATTATTTTGCACAAGCTGCAGGGATCTCATACATCTTACAAGTTGGTAAGTTCTAAGACTGGGTGCAGCCGCCACGCAGACTTCACGCAGCGGCCGGTCTTACGACTTACTGATTGTACCTCTGTTACCGTGTGGCGCTAAAAGTCAGCTGCATTTTGTGCTGGAAAAATTTTTGTCTGACTCCCAAGTGCTTTACCTCAAGGCTTGTTGACCACTGTTTCACCAGCACTTGTTCAAATCATCTATTTCTCACAGCAAGGAGCATAAACAGCTTGTGAGGCGTTGGGGGGCCTAAGATGGAATGAATTGTGTTCAGGAGTTAAACAAATAATGGGCTGTCAAATTAACATGCTTTAATGGTACAGAAATCTCCCATTAGAAGACCGTCGCGTTTCAGCTGATTGTTATTCCTCAAGACCAGGAACATGGGGGGCACCTTTCAAAAACAAAACTACAGAAGACGGGCGTTATGACACCCAATGGCGTCAGTTATTTACTCAAGAAGCCACTTTCATAAAATTGTCAACAGAAAACACATTTTTGCAAACTACAACTTTGCAGGAAGGTCACACTGTCAGTTTCTCACCAGCTCGGTTTTCGCAGAAAGTGACAAGACAACATCCACTGCTTTTCACAAAGCATTACAGAAGTCATGTTACACTGGGATGCTACAAAAATCAAGTCAACGCTGCCCCACCCAGAAAAATTCAAGCAATCCTAATCAGATTGAAACCCAAGTCAGTAAAGGTGTGATGCAAAAGGACAGCAACTTTCTTACCAAATTACTCATTTTTAGATCAACAAAGTACAAGTTCTGTACAAATTATTCACGAAATACCTAAAAATTGACATCTTGTAATTGTGTTACATGCTTAAGACAATTTATGAATCCGAATCCTGCTTGTCTGATAAGAGTGAACTTTAAGCGTATGTTACACACAATAAATAGATGGTCTGAATAAGAAGATATTTTGCTTCTACTGTCCCAACAAGAGTCCATCAATTCCTCTACAGAGGGAAGGTGCTGGTTCTGTACAGCTGTGGGAGGGATTAATGATTCAAAACTTTTTCTTAAATGCTGTACTCCACTTTGTGATAATAAAGATTCATTTTAACCTACAGTTAGTTCTACAAATAATATTTTGGTTGTCAAAAATAATGCAACGGCCCTGTAACACTAAAACATTAACATATCAACTGTTTGTAATACTGAAACCTCAAGAACTGTACAGCTTTTAAAAAGTAAAAAAAATGGGTATACAACTGGACAATTTCATAAAAAAAACAGAACTGTACAACAAAGACGTCTTTAAAAAAAGAATAAATACCCATCCAACAGCAGTTTTCCCAAAGACCAAAAACAAGATTAACATGTTAAAGCCATTTTCACATTTTTCCCCCTCCTTTAGTTCAAGCCTGACACTCTAGCCTCCTATATGCTTCTGCAGACAAAAAAGTATAAATAATATAAATAAATATAAAATGGATACAATGCAACTTTTGTTAGTACAAAATATTATAAAATTATTCTTCTTTCAAAGCTTCCTTTTCCCTAATCTGTCAAATCTTCCTTAATTTTTCCTTTTAGTCTGTTTCAAAAGGAGCACTTTAGTATAGAAATATAAGCTGGTCTTTCTTGACCGGTTATCACTATTCTATTTGAACTGGTCTGGAACGTGTCCCATCTTTGCCTGCATGATAGTTGGGGGACTGGAGATTCCCTCTGACCAGTCGGACATATTGGAGTGCGGGGAGCAGCTTGACCACTGGTCGGGGGAACCCGGGGAGGGTGTCAGAAAAGGATGGTCAGACACCTGTACCTGGTGACTGGGAGTATTGTCCAAGGGGGAGGAGTAGCTGTGCTGTGATGGCGGAGTGAGGAACTGCGTGCTGCCCATTGTCTGACTGAGTGGTGAGGGCAGGATGCGGGTCTCCTGGGGCAGGAGGGTGTGAACCGGTATGCTACTGGACACAGGCTGCACATCAGAGCTACTGAGGTCACTGCCGATGAAGCTCTGGCTAATGATGTGGCTGGCGGCGGCCGAGTTGGAATTCTGGTGCTGAAGTTGAAGGCTCTGCTGCTGGTTCTGCTGTGCCGGTGGCATCTTTTGCACTTGGATGCCATGCGCTTGCGTGTTGAGGCGGCTGCTCTGCAGGCCCTGACAACCCATCATTGCAGAGAGGGTGGTGTCACTCTGCAGCGAGGGCATCATACCATGCTGTAGCCCTCCTGCACCACACATGGGGTTAAAGAGTCCCTGCTGACCTAGGCCTGCATGCATCCTGGAGAGCCAGTCACACTGGTTGGTCATGACCCCACCAGGTCTGCCCATACCTTGCGTCATGGAGACTGAACTGCTGGGGCTGGACACAGGAAGATGGGAGAGACGCGGTGGTCCGTGATCAAACTGCATTCCACTCAAATCCTGCTTTCCTACTATGCCCGAGGGATTGATCCCAACGTGTGCGTCCGACATACCCTGAAAGTGGTTGAGGGACATGGAGGGAGACTGTTGAAACGGGGAGGTCAATAGAGGGGGGGATGCTGCATCTGATATGTACCCGTGCGGAGACTCCAGGGAATCTACAGGTGAGAGTACAGCGGAGCTGTCAAGTAGGCTGCCCTTCCCATCCTGATTTTTCTTCTTCTTGGTCTTCATATCTTTTCCATCTTTGCAGCAAATGCCCTTAGCATTGGGCTTGCGGACCTTCTTGTTTTGGCCTGAAGACTTCATGCTACCGAGGTAGCTGTTTGGGGAGCACAGTGGTGGCGAGAGGGTGGCACTTATGGGGCCACTGTGCATGGGCGGACTCCTCACCAAGCTGTGCTCGTCCAGGAGACGAACAATGTCGTGGTGCATGCGCTCCTGTGCAACATCTCGTGGCAGGCGGTCCATGTGGTCACCAATCTCCCGGTTGGCAAAGTATTCCAGCAGGACCTTGGCAGTCTCATAGCTTCCTTCTCTAGCAGCGAGGAATAATGGCGTCTCCTCCTAAAACACAGAAAGCAAAAAATGTTTGTAGCCAAATGCGATTGTAGCCGCAGGCTAAATTATTTGTACTCGTGTTTCCAGAGTGATATTTTACCTTATTATTTTGCATGTCTTTATTGGCACCATTCTTCAGCAGGACTGTGACAGCATCCACATTGTTCACTGCAGCTGCCCAATGTAAAGCTGACTTGCCTGGTTATTTAAAAAAAAAAAAAAAAAAAAGACAGGTTCAATGTACACTGGCCATTTGGTATGTTCAAGACATCTCAGTCTTGTTATGTGTCTAAAAAGCTGAAAAGCAAGAAATCTTACCAGAATCATCAATGGCATTGACATCTGCATGGCAGTTGATGAGCTCTTCCACCATGCCTTCCACTGCTAGCCTAGCTGCCAGGATCAGCGGAGTGGTGCCGTCGTGCATACGTGCGTCCAGGTCTGTGGCCCGATTCCGAATCAGAATCTGCAGGGAGAAACCGATCAGTTGAATGATCAGTGGGTCTGGTGTGGAACTGCAGCCTGCATGACACTTTCCCACAATTTACCATTTTATTCAAAAAAAAAAAAAAAAAAAAAAAAAAAAAAAAAAAAAAAAAACTTTGAAAAANTTTTTTTAAAAAAAAAAAAAAAAAAAAAAAAAAAAAAAGACAAATAAGTTTCATCAGATCTCAAGCGGTCAGGGTAGCATC
This sequence comes from Arapaima gigas, assembly GCA_900497675.1. Lineage (NCBI taxonomy): Eukaryota > Metazoa > Chordata > Actinopteri > Osteoglossiformes > Osteoglossidae > Arapaima > Arapaima gigas. The sequence continues at coordinate 97,989 of UFQX01001218.1, read as the reverse complement.
TGGTAGAAAACAACGTACCTGGAAAACTCCCTGTGCATCAGCAGCCACGGCAGCGTGTAACGGAGTCCGACCCATGTTGTCCTGTATGTTGGCATCTGCGCTAGCTTCCAAGAGGCGCTTTGCAGCATCCGAACGAGAATAGCGAGCTGCAAGGTGCAGAGCAGTCTCGCCTGTGCGGTCCGTTTGATTGTGCAGGTTGGCACCCTGATATATAAATTCAGATATGACGTTCGCAGAGGCATCCTCTTCTTCCTCACTGTTGCCCATGTCGAGGCCTCCACCACTGCAGGATGCAATCATCAAGGGGGTGAAGCCATCTGCAGAGGAAGACATAGGTAAGTGCACTCTGCAAAGTGCTCCAAACTGATACATCCAAGTTTTGGAAAGATCAAAAACAAAGAGGAGAAACAAATCGAACAGGGATTTAACATGGTGCTTTGCCTCTGAGCAAATGCAGATCTTTACAATAACGATATTTCGATCAAGCTCAATATCTGAGGTGCTTTAGAAAACCAAGTAGTTGGAGGATAGAAGACAGCCTTCTGCCAAACCCGAGGTGCCGAGAAGTAAGATTTATTGTCTTTGAAAGGCAGCTCAGCTTTCCTACAAGCATTTTAAACTTCAAAAGATGAGTAATTCCCAGATCTTCCAGATCCCTTTGACTCAACCACATCAATTCACAACTGATTTCTTTTTTTCAAGTTTCTTTTCAGAGGCTTTTGGGAGTTTTTTTTTTTTTCTCCAAAACAGATGCAACTTTAGTCCAGCAAGTTTATTTCTTAAAATTCTTACTAATAAAGGATATGACAACAAAGGAAAGATTGTTTTGCCATGAAAAATTAGCCCTCCACAAAGGAAATCTTCCTTTAACTTTGGATACGTTTTCTCCCTGCCACTACCTGCCACTGCACAAAGAAACCAGACCGGAGAAGCTGGCGGATGGGAGCTCAATAATAACAGGAATAAACTGCCTACTGCACTAGGTGAGTAACCATACTAAACATGCCCAGAACCAACTAAATTAACAAAACAAAGTATCTTGGTATGAAGTATAAAATACGCACTGTATCATTCAAAAGAAACACGCTCCAAATGTATTTGTGAAAAAAGTGGGTTCAAATTATAGAAATCAAACAGAAATGCACATACCTGGCCCACGAACATTGACATCCATGCAATCACTTTCAGTCTCGCCCTGCGGTGGAGTGGGGGCTATAGATGGAATTCGAAGGTCGGCTGCATCCAAGTGTTGCTGGGTCCACTGACGATGGTCAGTCTGGTCACTCAAGTCCAGCATTGCTGCCTCAAACTATAAGAGAGCACAGTGGCTTACAAACTGAAAACTAGACGAAAGCAACTCCTGTCCTGTGCTCTTACTGGTCACACAGGGCTTTAAAGACAGACGTGATATCCACATCCCAACTAAGCACTGAGCAGCTTACAAAATATTCAGCAATTCTAAACACTCATTAAACCTTCCTCAGTCTCTCAGAATCCTATTAATTTCCTACCTAATACATGTAAAAAAAAAAATTACTAACTTAAAAAAATGCATTCTGCACAAAATATTATAAAATGGTATTGACTGGAAAAGCTGTGTCTACTTAGATAAATAGTCACTCACTCTGAAGCGCTTACTGTCAGAAGCCACCTCATCTTCCCACTCATTCTGGTTGTCATCAATGAGGGACATATCCAAGGGGTTCTTCAGTGGTCTTTTGCCATGAGGAAAAATCCGGCAAAAGTCCTGTTAGTAACCGCCAGGTCCGTCGCCGGAGATAAAGCTACTCTGCTAAAGCAAGCTGTCAGCCTAGTGCATTAACTATTACCTTTCTAATGCAAGTCAGTTAACACAAAAGATTCTTCAGTCTATTCATCATCGCATTCAAAATAGTCAGAACCACCCCAGGCAATGAAGAGACACCCCCTCACAATTGTTCACACTTTCATTTCTTCTTCTTAGCCTATGAAGGGACTAATGTCCCCATCAAGTAGGAATACAAGCTGGGTGGAAGTTGAGGGCAGGGCTGCAAACTTACTTTAGTCCCACTGAGTCCTCCCCAACTGGTTCCCTCCTCTTCTTTTTGTTCGACTCACTGGTTTTGAATCCCTCTGGGAACCAAAGCTGTCCATGTTCACGCTTCCGTTTACGGGAGACCACCATGCCCACGCCGATAAGGGCCAGGAGGATCAACCCTACCAGCACCACATAAACCGGGTACATTTCCGAGGTTGGCGGAGTCTTGTTTTCACCTGTGGGGGAAAGCGACATGTCAAAGGGAGTGAAAGAACGTGGAGCCGGCGTAGAAGGAGAGGAGCCTCACAGTGTTCGCAGTGCCGATCCTGCAGCTCCAATGTCTATCCGAGTGCAGAAACAGCAGGCGGGAGCCAGAAGACTGCTTGTAAAACAAGGTTGTTTCGTTCACTAATAATCAGAATTGCTAACCACTGCTCATCAAAAAGCCAGCAGAAAAAAGGGAAAAAATACACCCTCTCCCCTTTCAGACCAGGGTACCATGAGACAACTTTACCATTTCTTCTTTAAGGGGGAAAAAAAAGGCAGGGATTAATGAACTTCAAATTACTGCACGCGCTTTAAGCTGTAAAGACTAAGGATTTATTAGGATTTTCTAGATAACAAAGAGGCCCAACTTCTAGCACACTCCCGATCAATTTTATTTCTTTTTTTCTACTAATGATTTTGAAATGATAAACTCTCCACACCTAAACCCTTGGAGAAGTATTAAGTCTTGGTATTACATTCAGCGGGGTGAAGGCTGCCCCAGCCCCCCCCCAAAGGCCAAAAAAATGGGAGAGGGGCATGTGGGTGATGCAGAATTTATTTATAGTAATTTTAATATTTTGGAGACCGAAGCTTGCGGATTTTAAACACTAACTCCAGAATTTACATCAGCAGTTCTATACATTTCGCGGCAGTATTGCTCCATGTGCGTATGATCCCACCGTAGTACTGACGTAGGGACACGTGTCAGCTTGTGCAAAGCTGACTTTTCTTCAGCGTGGACTATTGCTCGGTGGACTGGTATTCGGACCTACGATAAGATTACTCACTTGTGACTGCCTCTATAGTGTAGGGGACATTCAGGTTGCCGCTGGAAGCCAGTGCTCCCAAGAAGGCAGCCACATCTGCGGCGCTTTGGAAGCATTCAGTGGTCTGCTGGTAGCACTGGCGATTGTCAATTTCCAGATACACAACTGATCTGCAAAAGATAAGAGAAAGTGAACATCACCCACCTGTCTGACAAGCAACACTGATAAACCTTAGAGTCAGACTGATAAACATAGAACTAAGACTGGCTGTTTTACAGTGGTACAGTTTGAGTCCCAGGAGTACCGAGTCCCAGTTTATCTGGACTGATCTTCCTCCAGACTAACCCCTTGATCTGCATGGTGTCCAGTTCCCTGCGGTGACGAGCATTAACAATGCTGTACACGCTCTTCTTCATTCGACTGAAGACATCTCCAGAGATTTGGGTCCAGGTGTCGACTGAGCGCTTGATGTTATGCTTCTTCAGCTCCTGCTCGCTCCCATAATAGGGATAAATCAATGGCTCTCCATGGGTGTCCTTGCGGTAGACCACATTGGTGTGCAGTACTCTGCTTAATTCACGCAGGAAGCCAAAGGAGTTGTTCTTTAACTGTTCTGGCAGAATGTGCACCACCAGCACTAGACTCCCTTCCGCCAGCTTCTCTGGCATGTTGTTGGCACAATCCAGGCCGTCCCACTCACACTCTGCATTGTTACAACCCTGGTCGCAGTGGCCATCTGCGTAGTGGTCCTTACAATACTGGTCATAAAGGGGGCTGAAACACAGAGGGCACATTAAAAAAAGTGTGCTATTTAAATTTTAAATAGTAACAATGTTCATTTATGCATGTTAATAATGTAAAGGTGCGCAGGGAAAGCAGAGGAGTGGCCAAAACAAAAGGTTCTCTCAGCATGGTGCGCCACGTTCAGGGCAAAACATCAATATTCTACTCACTTGCACTGGCCTTCCATGCTTTGGCAGTCGAAGCCATCGTATAGGCAGCCAGCATTGTTGCACTGCTCATCACACTTCCCATCATTGAAGTATCGCCAGCACTGCAGTGAGGCGGTGCAGTTCTGCCAGGGGTCGTTGAAGTTGAGTGAGCAGTCTCCGCCGTCCCAGCCACAAGCATGATTATTGCACAAGCTATCGCAGATTTTGTTGCCTTGCCGCTCCTCACACTGTGCATTCTCACAGCTCACCGAGATCTCAGGAGGGGGAGTGATATCACGCCCAAAGCCCCCCATGAACGAATAATCGAGGATGTGGCAGAGCAGACCGTTGAATTTAACGGGGCAGATGCAGTGGTAGAACGGTGCCTCCGTCATATACTTGCAAGTGCCCCCGTTGTAGCAGGGGTTAGAACTGCAGGGGTTGTCCACTGGGTACTGACACTCGGTGCCTGTGAAGGCTGCTGTGCACAGACACCTGGGGCTCTTGTGACCAGAAATGCAAGTTCCCCCATTTTGGCAGTGCAGGTTGCCACAGGAACGAGCATCGTTCTCACAGGTAGAACCAGTATATCCCTGGGGAGGGACAGGAGGAGTTACAGGTTTCAATCTGCTTCATTTCAGTGTACTTTCATATGGGCTTAATGTATAGTTCAGTACTTAAAGAACCAACCCAATTCTCAGACCCAAGTTTCTAACTGTACAAAAGGAAGAACCACAAGGAGCCTGGAACTCACTGCTGGGCATTTGCAGATGAAGCCCCGTGGAGTGTTGCTCGCTACAGCGCATGTACCTCCATTGAAACAGGGCTTTCCATGGCAGCCATCAAACACTGCTTCACAATGCTTGCCTGTGGAGTTACAGGACAGCACATACAACTGATACGCCTCTCAGGACTGTGAGGAATCAACAATGCAATCCATTTCGATACAGAATACAACAATTACTCCATACGCAACTGACAAGAATTTGTACCTGTATAGCCTGTCCGGCATTCACAGCGGTAGTTGTTGGTAAGCTGGATGCAGTTCTGAGTGCCTCGCGGGTCACAGGGGTTGGAAAGGCACTCATTGACATCACCCTCACAGCGCACACCCACATACCCTGGTGGACAGATGCAGTTGTAGCCACCCACGCGATCCACACATCTGCCCTCGTTGAAGCACTTGGGCTCGTGAGTGACAGGGTCAATAAAGGGCGTGCAGTCATCCATATTAATTTCACAGTGGACACCTGGTTTTTGAAACAAGGGACACTTGAGAACGTTAGCAACTTAACACTGAGAGGTGTGCCACAAGACGACAAATTCATTGATGTCGGAGCTATTCATTCATATCCGTTGGTAAAGCTTGGCCGTCACTTTATAATCTTGAGTTCTGTAAAGTCTACTTAATATTGATGTCCAATATAAGTCTTAGTGAACGGTGTTTCTCAATGCATTTAAGGAAAACCCAAAAGATGAGGTTCCATAGGGAAAGGCAGTTTTAGACCAGTGCTGGCTGTTGTTAAGCCCTAATTAACGAAGTGTAGACAGGAAGGAGCTCTGACCTTGTGTCCCTCGTGGGCACGAGCACTTGTAGGTATTGATCAGGTCAATGCAGGTGCCTCCATTCTGGCAGGGGTAGGAGAGGCACTCATTGATCTCCTTGGAGCAGTTCACCCCGTGGTACCCCGGCACGCACTGGGAGGAAGGGCAGAATGGGGCCACTCAATGGCTGACACAAAACAAGACTGTTTACCTGGATGTTTCTTTACATTTGGTAGTGCCTAGCAGCGGGTGGGTCCAAGTCACCAGTTTCAAGGAAGCAGCCCACAACTATGTGTATAGCTTCAGACTTTTAGATTTTGCAGAAGATTACCTCACAGGTGTATCCTCCTAGATAGTCTGTGCAGGTGGCTCCATTTTGACAAGGATTGGGGCTGCACTCATCCACCTGTTCCTCACAATAGCTGCCGGTGTACCCTGCTTGGCAATGGCAGTAATGTGTATTGCCAGCATCCAAACACTGCCCAGAGTTTCTGCACAGATGAGCCACGTCCACACCTAACGGGACAAAACCAGTGCAACAACGCTCAATTCTCCCTCACGGCAAACCAATAGCCTCTCTGGCACGTGTTGGTCAGAAGAACAAAGGTTCCTTTGTTACCTTGCCGTTTTGCAGCCACATCACAGGAAACACTTGGTACGTCGCAATAGAGACCAGTCCAGCCGCTCTGACACTCACAGCTGTATGAGATGCCAGTCTGCCAGCAGGTGCCCCCATTCTTACATGGGGAGGAATCACACCAGCGTACCAAGTTCTTAATTGAGACAGACAGACAAATAAATAAATAAATAAGCACACAGAGTTTACAAGTTACATTGTTCAGACAAAATAGTTTTTGCCATGTAAATACAGCCATGTAGGGGCCTTTTTCTATACCTGACAGTTTAGCCCTGTGTAGCCCTGGGGACAAGTGCACTTGTAGGTTCCATAGCTGTCCAGGCATGCCCCCCCGTTCAAGCAGGGTCTGGAGTCACACTCATTGATATCATGCTGGCAATAGCTGCCTGTAAACCCAGGTGGGCACAGGCAGGTGAAGTTGTTGATCCCATCAACACATGTTCCACCATTAAAACAAGAGCTGCAACACAAAAGGCAAATCACAGGAATTCATTAAAACTCAGTATCTTTGCAAATCATAGTACAACACCAAAATACACTTGCTAAATTAAAAAAAAATCATCATTTACTGTAGACTCTCCTTAAATTACAAATATGAATAGACTTCCATTCTCAACTGTAAATCAATTGCTTTCTAACTCTAAGTCATTTCAACTACTAAGTCATAATCAATAAAAGGTTAATGCCCATGTGTGCTTTATTCAGTGTATTCACAGATCAGGTTCTATAGAAGCCCTGTATACTACTAATTTAGTTTTAAAAAAATTAATATACATCTTAAAATATTTTGCATTAACACTGCGCTACATAGAAAAACCAATTTAAAACAACAAAAAACACATTGTCTCTAATAAATCTTTTGCAATGCTGAATTAAATGCTGTACTGCATAATTCCACACAACATTTATCATCATCAACACTTAACACTGTATTTAAAAATATAGAAATCTTCCACATTAAAAAATAAAAATACCAGGTGAGGGAAGTCCCAAAAAAANAAAAAAAAAAAAAAAAAAAAAAAAAAAAAAAAAAAAAAAAAAAAAAAAAAAAAAAAAGGTACCTCTCTGTGCAGTCAGGTGTGTTAGTCTCGCAGTGGATGCCACTGAAACCGACAGGACACGTGCAGGTGTAGCTATTGACACAGTCAGTGCAGTTGGCTCCATTCTTACATGGGTTGCTGTCACACTCGTTGATGTCCTCCTCACATTTTTGCCCACGGAAGCCAGGCAGGCAAGCGCACAGAAAACTGTTGACCTCGTCTTTGCAGAAACCGCCATTGCTGCAAGGATCTGTGTGAAAGGTAGGAGGCATCAGATGTCAGGTGTTGTTGGCAATAAGGGAAACCAGAGATTTGAGATCTCACGCAAACACTGGAGACTTACTGGGCTTGCAGTCATCAATATCTGTGTCGCAGAATGGCCCAGCGAACCCAGGCTTACAGCTGCACTGGTAACCACCAAGAGTATTCTGGCAGGTGGCGCCATTGCGACAAGGATTTTTCACACACTCATTTATGTCGGCTTCACACGTCTGGCCTTTAGAAAAGGAGGAGAGCAGGCTCACAAAAAGCAACAGCTAGGAAAATTGCAGCTGGAGATTTCCTCTAACAAGCTGGAATAGTACAGTTTATTAGTGCATTAGAAAAGTTAAATATGTGATATATTGAAATACCCTGCCATCCTTCAGGACACACACAGGAAAAGCTCCCATAGTCCTCAGAAGCCTGGCAAACACCTCCATTTTTACAAGGTTTGGAGCTGCAGGGGGCCATTGTCTTTTCACAGTTCTCACCTGTGGAAAAAGCCATGAGCTGTTTACAGTACTAATGTAAAAGGCTAAATGCATCAGTTCAGAAAATATGTAATGACCGTTCCACATTGCAGAATTAAACTTTTTTTTTTGTTTAATCTAAAGGAAGTATTACACAGGCTCCTCAGCTCAGTACCACCATTGGCAAGGGAAGTCCGTTTGAAATACATTTTGTTAATAACTGCAAAGTCACAAGGTCAGGTGAAGGTCAGAAGACTGATCATGCAGCTGCCCCTTAATTTATTTACAGTTCAGTTCTCCAAAAGACTTCACTATAGTTTAACTTCAGGCTAAATTAAACTTTAAAACTGAAAAATTCATTGCCTCTATAAAGACAATTATTCCTGATTGTGGACAGATTCACCCCATAAACATCCATACAATATGCAACATTCCTCATCTTGTTCTTAATCAGACTAGGAACACCAAATAAGAGCCATTTTATTCATCCTGTGGGGATTAATAAAGTTCTATCTCATCCTAAAACTGTGGAAAGGAGTTTACTATAGTTCCACACAAGTAGTTTACCTGGTCGGATTTTACTGAAATCTACATTTAATGAGCAACCAGCAGACATTTTACAAAACAGCTAAGTGAATCAAATTAAAAGTTACTAGAATGCTGTTTTTGGCTTAAAGTAACTGAGACTAAACTGTTTGTAATAAGACAAGCCAGTTCACTAAAAATCATCATCATCATCGAGTACAAGCAACACCCGTTACACACAAATAGAAAATACCATATCCGTTCCTTCTAAGAGATCCTATTCTGTTCTTACTCCAAAAAGCTTTTAGAAAGCATCTTGAATTTTCATTGTCTCCCTGTCCGTTTCCACAGTACCCAGCCCCTCAAGGAAGTAAAGCCTTTTCCTGTCATTGTGCAGGCCTTAGCCATTTTGCAAAGCTGAACATCGGCAAACAGGAAACGATCCCAGCCACTATTCCCACCCGAACACAACCGGTGAAGTATTATTACAGTGCAGACACGGTGATTTTTTCCCCTAAAAGTTTAAGAAGTAGCCTTTGTCTGCATACATTTTCTTAAATCAGGGGGAAAAAAGCATCCCAACAAAAAACAGATGTCCACACCAAACTCAGACACTTCTTTAAATAGAGAAGCGTTTATAGAGCCAGTATCAACAACTGTTTGTTCAAGAGGTCACCGTTTTGAATGTTCAGCAGTGAGCAAAATCCTTTCCAAAGTTAGCTCATACTGAGAAAATCACCACAGGCAATTGATGAAAATCCCCGGGATCTACAATAACATTCGATACAAGACGTGTGCCAAAAATTAAAAACCTTACAGCCACAGTCAGTAGTAAAAGTCCATACCGGTATATGGCAGCAAGCAATTGCATTTGTAGCCAGCCACATCGTCAATGCAGGTCCCTTGATTCAGGCATGGGTTAGATGCACATTCGTTGATGTTAGTTTGGCAGTTAGGACCTACAACAGACAGAGGGCCACTTTTAGATAAGAGACCGCGGTCATGAGGGAGACACAGAGGAACACAGGTGTAGGAGCCACTGACCACTGAAGCCCACGAGGCAGGTGCACACATAGCCACCAGTCATATCCTTGCAAGTACCGCTGTTCATGCAGGGGTTTGAGTCGCACTCATTATTATTGATTTCACAATTTACGCCACTCCATCCAGAGTCACAAACACATTTATAGCTGAGGGAGAGAAGAAAAGGCCTTGTTGCAGAGCTTCAATCAGATGCATATAGTATGGGAAATGTAGCATTTCATAATATTTATTTTATTATTGCAGAAAAACATCTCACCCCTTGGCCTCATCTTCACAGTATCCATGAATACATGGGTTGCTGACACACTCATTGACCTGATTAAGACAAGTGGCATCATTATACCCTTCAGGACACACACATTTGAAACTGTTGATGCCATCGATACAGCTGCCCCCATTGTGACATGGGTTGGGAGCACAGTCATTGATGTTGATGTTGCACATTGCTCCTGAAAAACAGAAAACCTGAACGTTATAAGAAGCAAATAAGGTGTTTTTAATTTTTAACCAATTAAAATAATTTATCAAAACAAAGCTATAAATTTTCACTGTGGTGGCAAAATAAGAAACTGGTCTCAGAAAATATTGCTTTCTTGTGTGCCTTTGGGACCAAACTGAAAACATAACAATGTAGGGCTATACAAGGGTCATTCTGATATAGAGTTCCTTTAGCACACCATGCCAAAACAATGGAGAATTAAAAAAAAACAATACTAGGGAAAATGAGTGGTGCCTTGGCGCTTGTTTACAACAATGGAAGCTGCGGCCTTACGTTACACAAGAGCAAGAGTAACAATCAGGTTTTCCTCCTCAATTTTAAATACAATGGTAATGGCAGCAACTGGTTGAATTAACATTCTTATAACATTGTAGCTACTATGCAAATTGGATCACTCCTGGTTTGGATTTTGCTACAAAGGATAAAACAGCTTCTGACTGTATGGTTCCAACAGACCTTGTTAACTCACCCTCAATTCATGAAGCTCATATAACCATTTTCGGAGACTGCCACAGAATATACATGACAAAAGCTCTCCAATTAGTCACATGTGTAAAATTGGTCACAAAAATGGGGTTTTATAAAAGGATTTTTGTTTTTTGCTGTTCAACCCCTACATACCTGGCGCCATGAACTTAATATGGAATTTTATGCTTATGAGGTCACCAACTTCAAAAATATAAACTTTTAACCTACAAAAATATTACTTGCTTCATTTTTTGGATCATCAAATCTGTTCGGCAAAAGGTAGAAACCCCACACACTCAGTCCTGTGTGCTAGGTTGGGTACTGGCAGTGGTCTGTTCATCTGGTTTTAGAAAACCTGACAATATGAAGAGAAAGCAACGTAAAGGCCACCTGTTATATGCATCTCTTACCCGTGTAACCAGGCTCACATGCACATTCATATCCATCAATCTTGTCTATGCATGTCCCATAATCACATGGCCTGCTCTTGCAATCATCAAGATTGATTTCGCAGTTAAATCCTGGTAGAGAAAGATGACATAACTCAGTTGGTTTTTCCTTAGATGGTGAATAAAAAATTTGCACACTCCTCCCAATGATGTTTCAGTAAAAAAAAAAAAAAAAAAAAAAAAAAAACATGCACAGTTCCACTTGAGGACACAACTGCATTCTGTTTATTAAAACCACTTACCTGTGGTGCCCTTTGGGCAGCTACAGACATATGCGTTCTCTCTGTCCTGACAAATGCCACCGTTCTGACACGGCTGACTCAGACACTCATTGATTTTGGTCTCACACAGACGCCCAACGTAGCCGGGCCAACAAACACAGGTGAAGGAGGCAAGGCCGTCTTTGCAAGTGCCATAGTGACATGGATCTGAGTAACACTCATTGACGTCAATCTCACAGTGCTGCCCAATGTATCCTGTAACAGTGGAAAAAAATGTCTCTGAAAACTGTGGTCATAACAGGTTTCTACGTGCAGAATGTTATTATAGAACACTACAGCCCTGCAACTCATATTTTCACATACCTTCTGTACACTCACAGGTGTACTTATTGGGTCCATCTGTGCACTTGGCCCCATTCTTGCATGGAGTGCTGGCACACTCATCGAAGTCCACTTCACACAGATTTCCAAAGAATCCTGAAAAATACAAGTTGAACAACAATAAACTCAACTGGTCCACCTCTCTCTCTAGTCTGGAACTTTGCTATATTTTTAATTCTTATTCATCTTGTTCTTTGGAAAAGAGAATCCTAAAACCGCAGAGTTCACACTTTGTAGATGTAAATGTAGAACAAAGCCTAAAATCATCACAATGGGCATTCACATAAATTAAACCCCTCTTTCTAATAGCATCACCAGAAACCTTATTTGACCCCTCACCTTTGCTACTCAGGCCCAGTGAATTTCAAAATCAACTAACAGATTTTCCTCCGCGATGTTATTTTAATAATTTCGCTTAGAGGTACAGTATTCTTATTCAATCTCCGAAGAGACTGAGATATGTAAAAATGGGCAGTTTTGCCTAAATTGTTTAAAAATACAATAGAATTAACCAAAATAGAATATTCATGCTAATCGGTGATTAGCAGAACAGGGATGCAGCTTTTTTTCCCCCTCCGCTTCTCTGAACTTCAGTTACTCTTCATTAGTTGGTCCAGAGACTGCTCCACTCCATAAGGTAGAATGAGTACTCGGGCTTCATTCAGAAATGTTGTCAAAACACAAGAGGAAGACTTCCAGGACATAGCTGGAGTTTCCACAGACAATGCATATGAGACTGAATGACGGGGCAACACTGCCCTCAAAAGAGAAAGTGATTTACATGTGAAGCAAGAGGAAGCCAAGCAAGAGAAAGCAAGAGGAAGATTCAGCTCCCTTCCAACCACTCCCACAACCTCAAACCTCTCTGGCCCTTTTCCCAAGACCTTTCTGAGATTAACAGTTGGTGTATTCTGTACCATCACAATGTCAATGGGGCTCTATTCAAATTGCTTCCTTCGCCTCTTACCACAAACTTGAGGGCTTTTGAGTTACTAGGCTTTTGTACGCTACGTTGAAGACTGCATTATTACTTTAGAAAATCAACACCGGTACGCCAGCAGGGATTTTCACTCTTTTCATATCTAACTTTGACATTCCATGAAGTTCCATTTTACTCGTGCCACCACAAGAACAACTTGGGAGGAGGGGGGGGACTTCTTGAACGTTTTGTTCATGTGGGTGCACAAACTAATGAATAGTTTAAAGAGCCTCAAATTCTAAGCAGAAATTACAGTTGGCCGTCGTTCTACCAAGGAATCCCTCACCTGTGGGGCACTCGCAATGAAAGTTGTTGATCCTGTCCACACATTTCCCATTGTTCAGGCAAGGCATGCTGGCACACTCATCTGTATTGATCTCACAAAACACTCCTTCATACCCTGCTCGTGAACAGAGGACACAGTTTTCAGTGAGGTTGCCCGCACTTAGACAAGAAACAAGGCTTTACAAAACATTAGATGCTAAAAAATGGTAATGTAAAGTCCATGATATACAACCAACTTGAAAAACAAGTAAATATAAGAGAATGTCTCTGCTTGCTACTTATATGTGAACAGGTGTCAATGGTTCACATACCTGGCATGCAGATGCATTGGAAGCCCCCTATCTGGTCCAGGCAGGTGGCATCATTCTTGCAGGGGTTGGACAGGCACTCGTTGACGTCCATCTCACAGCGTGGGCCAGAATAGCCCTGAAGGCACCGACACTGAAAGGAGCCCTTGGTGTTCAGGCACTTCCCTCCGTGTTCACAGGGGTTGCCACCTGTAGGTACAAATTAGGAGATGAGCATCATAGCTGAAGCTCCTGCACAAAAACATCACGGCATTGGCCACATGTAAAATCTTACCAAGAGAGCATTCATCTACATCCTGGTCACATGCAGAGCCAAAATAGCCCACAGGACAGGTGCAGATGGCTTTGCCATTGACAGGGTTCGTATCACAGTTAGAGCCTCGCTGACATGGATTACTGATGCATGCATCATCGAGATGACAAAGCAATCCTAGGAGAGAGGCACAAATGTGAGTCTCACATCAGACCTCCGATGACTCAAGACTGTTCCATTCAGTCTTAATCGTACCTGTGCGGCCGTGAGGACACTCGCAGAAAAAGGAGGCCACCCGATCGTGGCAGGTAGCTCCGTGGTAACAGGCTGCATTAGCACAGTCATCTATGTTCTCACTGCAGTCGTCACCAGTCCAGCCATTCACACAGACACAGTGATACCCGCCATGTGTGTTGTGGCAAGTTCCACCGTTCTGGCAAGCATTGGGCATAAGCTGGCACTCATCCACATCCTCTGTGCAGAACTGGCCTGCAGGAGGTGCAAGAAAGACTTTAGTGACAATGGCTGGGAATGGGGGGGATTTTATATTAAAAAAAAAAAAAAAAAAAAAAAAGGAGGGTCTCTGGTCACCTGTCCACTCAGCTCGACACTGGCAGTTGTAGGTGTTTATTCCATCAACACATGTCCCACCATTCTGACAGCGGTGCTCTGGACAGTCATCAATGTTGTGCTCGCAGTTCTGACTCGTGAAACCTGAGGGGAAGACCACAAATATGATCCTACTCACATTTTGCAGATACATAGGGAAAATAACAAATGAAGAAAACTAAGATCACCAATGTAAAACTAAAAAATTACAGCAAAGTTCTCCCGTGGCCATTTACAAGGCATTTCAAGCAGAAATTAAGCTAAAACCATCAGAAATTCAAAAATATATAACAGGCAGTTAGATTTTAAAAAAGAGCTGAAGATCACCTCTTTACACATCAGATTTCTTTCTCACCAAACCTATCACTGCTATTGTGTGAGCCTTCCACCTTAACCTTGTCAAGTACGTTCTACATCTCATTCTGAGCATGTACAGGCTTGCTCACTAGTGAGTATGTCAGCTGGGATGAGAAATGTTATTCTTTTCAAAAATAATGTTGTGGACCGTCATATCCTCCCTCACACAAAGTGCTGATGCGCTACAACATTTACCTTATCTCACAACTTCACAATCATTAATTTAGTGGGATAATCACAGTCTCTGTATGTGTGCAAAATGTTAAGGATGAGCATTTTTAAAGACTGGCATCTTCAGTAATACACCAAGTTTCACTCTGCTAACCGTTACATTTATAATGACAAGCACAGAGGGGTAAGGAACACAGGTGCAAGCAGAGATGAAAGTCATACCTGGAAGACAAATGCACTTATAAGCGGTATCTCCCTTTTGGACACATGTGCCCCCATTTTGGCAAGGTGAGGGGCTGCAGGGCTGGTAGGCCACCTCGCAATGTGCACCTGTATATTCCTGGGGACAGCTGCAGTAGTAAGAGCCCAACTGGTTCACACACACACCGCCATTTCTGCAAGGGGAAGGCCTGAGGGCACATTCATTAACATCCTGTTTGCAGGTTGGGCCCGTGAAAAAAGGTGTGCAGGTGCAGATGTAGTGAGATTCAAATAGCGTTGGTGTGCACTGGCCACCATTGGCACATGGGTTAGAAGCACATGGGTCAGGCTGTTGGCACTGTTTTCCTGAAAAGATAATATACGAAATAAAGCGAAATTAAGACAAAAATCAGTTTTAGCCCTTAAAAAGTACTTATGTAATAATGATATTAAAATCTGCTTGATGCAATAGCCATAGACATGATGTTTAATTATCCATAATGTTGGCTGCCTCATACATGTAGAAAAAAGTAATACACAAACAGCAAGCCTTTTAATATATAGGCAGTTAGTGAGATTTTTTTTAATTCAAACGTAACCTTTACCTGACCAGCCTGGAGGACAACGGCATTTATACTCCTTGAGAGTAACCAACTCGCAAGTTCCTCCATTCCTGCAGGGGGAGCTCATGCACACGTTGTGGATTGGTGTCAGACACAAGTGATCAGAAAACCCTAAGCGGCATCGGCAGGTGAAGTCCACCGTGTTGTCGTGGACGACCACTTGGCACGTAGCACCGTTTTTGCAAGGAGAACAGATACAGGGGTTGGCAAACTGACACCTGCTCCCAACATAACTCTCTGCACACCTGCAAAGAGACAAGACGTGATTAATGTGGCAACCTCACAAAACTCAACTTCATGTACTTATGCCTTTTCCGTCACATTAGAGCCTGTGGGTGTTCAAAGACCCATGGAAACCCAAACCCATTCTAAAATACCTCATTTTAAGATTTGTTTTATAATACAGCAAAGGTGAATACCATGATTTCAAACACTCAGTGTGAAATATCAGTTTAAATATTTACCCAGCTACAGAAGCCAGTTTTATAGTATTTCCTTTGTGGGAGCGACAGTTAACATTTCACAATATTAATGTTGGGGTGGTTTCAAAAATGTTATATTTCAATGAACTTACACGCTAACTGACTAAGCTCATTTTCCTTTGATGTAGGAGTCATTCATTTAAGTAACCCATGCACTGTAAGACCCTACTGTTGTTATATATTAAAGATTGTTATGCTGGTAGTGTGTAAATAGTGCACACTGAGTACTGCTGTTCATATGTAAATCCATTGCTCCCGCTTCCAGTTTGAAAACAGCGAATGCAGATGCTGCATGACTTCCAGGCCCTACATTATATTCTCAGGCCTGATGTCAACATTTCACCTACCACCACTATGCATCAACCAAGGAAATAAATAAAAAAATTAAATAAAGACAACTTCAAACATCAGCTGACAGCAGCATGTAGCCTGAGGACAGTCCAGTGAGACTGCAAATGCTCAGCTTCAAAGAGCTCGGGGAAACCACACAGTGTATGGATTTTGGAACCAAAAATAGAATGGCTCTCATTTCACTATAAAGCAGCAATATAATGTATGATGCTGTGTGCAAGGCTAAGTACATTTACACTGAAACCACAAACCAAAAAGAGTGAATATGCAAGAGAAAATGGACACGCCCCCCTTCTGCAACCTAAAGACAATATTACAAAGTTTCTGTATAGATGCTTCACACATTTCTAACTGGATGTTTTTTTTGCTGACCTGGTCCGCAGAGGCCAACAGGACCACTAAATGGGCTGGACTCACTCTCAGACAGCAACCAAATAAGGGTTGAATTCAAGACATAGTTGTTGAGTCAGTCTGCTGGGTGATACTAACACACCCTTACATTTGTTGTTCTCAGTCTCCAGTGTACATTCAACAGGGTGAATGTAGGGAAGAAAAAGAAAAAAAAAACTACAATAGGAAAATGCAGGCTCTGTAGCTGACTGGATGTGATATATTACAGGAAAAACAAGTTTGGTACACAGGCTTCACATCAGACAGTCTCACATGTTCCCACCATGTTGCCGAGACCACTGGGACGGGGTGTTTTCACAGTGCATCTCCTAGGGATTACGGCAGCTGACAACTTTCACCAGGGAAAAAAACATCCCGCTGAATGTCTGGATAGCAAAATGGAAACATGTTTTGGAGGCTCACATGCTGATCATCAGCCACCTATCTTTCCTCTTAGTTTCCCCATCTCATCTTGCCAGAGAACAACAACCCCTTCCACAACCCAAACCTTTTAGACCAGACAAGTGGAGCAGCAGGAGCATGGAATAACCTTCCAAGGTGGACAACATCCATTTCACTAAAGGAAGGGCAACTGACCTGAAAGAAACATATTTGTTCCCTGTTGTAACTGGAATTTTTACAAATTCCCAAACATGCAAAGTATGCATATTTGGAGGAAGGTCTTTCCAGTGGTTAATAAAGGGTGGAGATATGTGCGTATTTAAGTGTATGCTTGTGGGGGGTGGCTCCAGACCGGCCAGCTGGAGCAGGTGTGCATGTTAATGAGAGAACGGCAGCTGCTTGCCGCGACATGGCCTCCTCCCTGCTCCCTTCCCGCCCCACCCCCTGGTCCCGAGGAGAATAGTGAGCTAGGAGCAGCGGGTGGCTCAATGGCGTCCTTGACGCAGGGCCTTTTGTTCCCCATGCCATTCAGGGCTGACCGCGGACCGCCACGCTACAAGTGTGTTTTCAGATGTCATTCCCGTCTCCATCCTCTTTCTCTCATCTTTCTTTTTTCCATTCTCATCATCCCTCCCAGCTCACATGGGTGCGTTATCTCAAAAACTTTGTGGCTCTTTCTGTACTTTTTTCTAGCCCACTGTCTTCTATACATCTATCCATTCATTCATTATCTTTAACCGCTTAATTCACATCACCCGTGGGTCCGCAACACTTCCAAAACTTTCTACTACAAGTAACATCACTCTGCTGTGTCTGCAGTGCACAAGAGTCAAATTATGCTGAAATCCAGAGGCCAGTTCCTACGAGGAACAACCGAATTTTGATAAAGTCTTTAAAACTGTACTGTTTAGAGGTGGTTTAACCTGGCTGTCATAAGGATAGCAATGCTTGCATTTTCCCCAAATCCTCCAACCCTTTGGGCAAGGATGATGCTAGCAGCTGTATTGTGCAGAGGGCCACAAAAAATTTAGCTCCCAAACAGCCCACAATTCACTCATTTGAGCAGAGCAGCCACTTCTCAGATAAGCATTAAAACCATCTAACTCAAGGAAATGCCCACCTCACTCCTACATGGTGCAGGCAGCCAAGTAGCAGAGCAGGAAGGATGTAGCCACCCTTTGAAGGAGGGACCTCCAAGCACACAGAGTCAACAAGAAGTGGGGCAACATGCCTTGTGAGCAGCAACCACCACAGCAAAACAAGTGAGTCTGCCCTTTAAACAAATATTACTGCAGCAGGACGGCACAGGTAAACTACAGTTACCCAAATGATTGCCGATGAATAATCATACCATCTAACGCGAAAGTTAAACAACCATTTGTTGAAAAACAAAAAAAGATGCCATTTGATAGTATGAACATCAAATAGTTCTTCACCCCTTCTGAAACAAACTGAGTTGACATATAAACTCTTTGCAAAAACAAATGACTGGCAAAATGGACATCAAAAGGAAGGAGGGCAAAGGGTTGAATAAAGAGAGCCATTTGCTTGGCTTTCTTTGCACAAACAATAGAAAGAGCTCTGATATTGGGATGTTATTGTGTTGACCCTAGTAGAATTGTTTCTGTTCAGAGCCCCATTGTCTCATACTTTGGGTCAGGATTTCTTTACATTCTACACACCCATTGGCTTCGGCAACAGGTCTGTGCCAGCACAGCAATGTGGCAGTGCAGCTGTTTCCTTGACCCCTGATTTGACCCCTCCCCCATCCATACCAAGCTGACCTTCCATCTGCTGCTTGGGACACATACGCAGAACACAAGGAGCATTTCTTGAACAGAACACCGGAAAAAAAATGCTCCAGTGTCCTTCATGGCTAAGCAAGTATGACACATGCTCTGCAAGTCCCGCACAACCAATTCTGTACTGACAGATAAGTGATCGGTTGTTCCAGCACTAAGTTAATACAATACCAGAAGCCACAACACCACTTTGGGTACCATCAGAAATCCTGCTTCATTTAGTAGCCAGTATTCTTAAGACTCTTTACCAATTGTCATAAACAGATGAAAAACTCAATTAATGTTTCAAACAAAGCAAGTAAACCATTTGTTTCACAATCACTTCCTAGTCTTTAAACCTCTTGTGTCATTTTGGGTTTCCTCTTGCCAGTCTCAAATCACAGCACCAAAGGGTCTAACAGAGGGAATACGGGCAAAGAGGAGGATGAGGCAAAAAGGCTGCCTTTGTTGTTCTAAACGCTGGGGAGGCATGGTGCTTTATGAGTCAGCTAAGTGCCCTCAGGTAAAAGAAGGGAAAGTTTTATGGTTCACTTTCTGCTTCTTATGAGAAAATTATGCTTTTCTGACTTCAAATGAAAACTGCTAAATTTACCCTAAATTTTAGAAACCAAAACTAATCAGGAGTGACTATACATTGCAATATTCCATAAAGCAACTAAATATATCATGAAATGGGATTTAGTATTTTTGCTGGTTCAACTGTCCAGTGCTGAACTTGGCACTACTTGGAAGAGCCATTGATGCAAACATATTGTATGCCAAAATGCTAAAAAGATTTAAAACATTTCTTAAATGAGTTCCAAGGAACTGTTTTTAGACTGCATTAGGCTACAACATGCGCATTTCTGTGTGTCAGTCCAACACCTGCCCCTCAAAAGCTCAAGCCTTCTGTCTGCAGCCAAATAACAAAACCACTGGTAATGATGGGTATAATAGACTATATTACTGAGCCAAGGTATTGACTGCATCACCTGCTCGTCTGCTGTCTGTGGAGTCTACGGACAGATGGCCGAGATCTGTAAAGCCAAAAGAAAACTCTGCCTAATGTTTTGTGCACAATTTTCACCCTGGCCAGCTGTACACACAAATGTGATTCGGCTTCCTAGAACTTTAGAGTTAGAAGACTTCTTAAAACACCCAGTAAGAAGCTTGGTAGGAGCTAAAGTCAGTAAGTCGCTACAGAGTCTCACCTGGGGAGGCCCTGCCACAGGTCCTTTTGAGGGCTTTGTTTCCACCTGAAGAGGTTACCGTTTCCTCTGTTTCTCCGTGAGAACTAGACGGATAAAGTGATGCACTGTAACCCCACCCAGCCTGACACAGTAGTTGATCTTAGCTATGAAAACTGTCACTGCTGAATATAACTGCTAATTTACCAACTGCCTTTTTAAATGATGACTGAGAATGTTACATTTTATATCCTATTATTTACAATTAATTACCCCTCGAAAGAATTGGGTATTCTTAATTTATCCATTTAGGACAACAGCCATGATCAACTACAGCAGGAGTGAGATTTGAAACTGGGACCTTTAGACTAACAGCTCTAACCACTACAGCTTACTTGTTTTTATAAGCACTGTAAATAGCTACAATACACAGATGCGGTTTGCTTCTATGTACTTTTGTGTGCAGTCAGGACAACAGTATTACATTCAAAGTTATAGCTTTTTAGGTAACAATGGAGGTGAGCAACACTGGCAGGAAGGATCAGCAACAGCAAATATCCAAGATGGGCACAACATTTTGGAACTGCAGATTGACCAATGTCACTTTTTTCTCATAGCGGTGCTATAAGAAGACTAAAACCATCCCAGACCACAGTTAAACTCAGAGAAACCCTTCTTTGGAGGCTTCTAGTGCCCTGTGTATCAGCTTTTAGCTTTCTGCACAGCAGGACACCAAACAGCGGATGGCATGTGCTTCACAGGACATGCCTTTCTCTCACCCGTTCTAACTTCATGAGGCTACTAAATCTACCACAGTCATTCTCCAGGGTCAGCAATGAAAGACATTTACTGTGGCATGTGGGCCTTTCATTAACAAAATAGTATGACAGAATTTGGCATTTTTGATATAGTACACATGGCCTGATCTGCCCCTTTTGTTTTCTGTTACTTGGCATCAGAAAGCCTACTTTATGTGGGGGGGAAAAAAAAAAAAAGTTAAAAAAAATTTTACAAACTCCTTTTTAATTTGGATCTTTTTAATGTTATATATTTTATGCAGCTGCTTTGAGTGAAAAATTTGAGTGCATTTCAAAGGCCTTTCAATAAGTAACTTCAATAATAATACACAATTATGAATTCATTTTATCCATCCATCCATCCATCCATCAATCAATCCACTCACTAAAACTCTTTACAGACTCCAAGAAATGCATTACGACAACTGACTTGAGCGTAAATTATATATTGGATTGTTTTTGCTGGTTGGTAAGCTGTTACAGAAGAACAACATCAGAAACTTCTTACCCAGCATCTCCAGTTGTGCTGGAATTTGCTGCTAACTGGAACTAAAAGATGGCTCCTAGTCACCCCGAACAAACTTGAATTATTTTAACCTACTATTAATTATAAAGGGATACCAGTGTCCTGGAATCAAGATAAAGATAGCTTTCAACAGTTTGGAGGATAAATGTGGACAGGATAGAGCCAGTTAAAATTATTAATAAAGAAGATGTTCAAATGCTGTGTGATTAAAAAAAACGTTTGGCAGTCCAAAGAAGAATTCTGTCTCACAGTAGCTGGCTTTGATACACCTCTCCCATCCAAAACACACAACCCCTGGGACTTGGTCCAACCATAAAAAAAACCCCAATCTAATTACACTTTACAGCCATCTGTCCTTCTAATGTAAATTGCTCAGAGAAAATTCCCATTGAGAAGCAGGGGTGGAGGACGGGCACGGGCTGCATGCGCTATGGGAAGCCTCACGCAGATTAGTCACACAGCCCTAATCTGACTGAGGAACAATAGGTGCCGGGTTGCAGGCAAACCCCAGCTGTCGCCCCCACAAAGAAAAGAAAAACAAGATTTAGTGCTTCAAGCGTCTCGGCAACTTCTCTAGCAGAAGTGTCCTGCAATTATTAAGAGCAGGCCAGAAGACCTTTACCCAGCCTACTTTCACACCTCCAACATTCTCACTCAACTGTAAAGGTGACGGAAAAGAAATGGTCAGCTTTTCAACTTTTTGAAGTTTCTAAAGTTGTGCTGCTCTTCAAAAAGACCTGGGTTTAAATCCAAACCCTCTTGAGCAAGGCACCTACCCTGAATTCCTCCAGTTAAAACTTTAAACATCTGCAACCTAACATCATATGCTGCTTTGGAGACATGAGTCAGCTAGGTAAATAAACAGAAAACCAAGAATGAAACTGAATAAAGCTAAGTCTGCATTCCAGTGCAATTTTATGGCTAGACAGCATTAAACCTGTAGTGAAAGTCAAGCGGATCCCCGGTTTCACTGATAAAAGGTCTCATTCTGGGTGTGGCGTCTGTACTCACCTGCACTCCTCATCTCCATGTGAGGATGCAACACACCTTCCTCCATTCATACACGACTCGGTGGGCAGAGAACATCGCAGACCTGTAGACACAGTACAGTTAGGGCACTTCAGCTGCAGCTCCAACACCCTGCAGAAGCCTCACCACTAACACACACCGTGACTAAAACCTCCAGCCAACACAGGACCCCCCATAAACCTGAGGTGGGTGTACAGTTATATCCCATAGTTTCATGTAAGTTTTTCCATATGAACTCCTAAATGAAAGTGCTGCAAAACTCCAAATAATTTCTAATTCGCAAAAACTAACTCTGGTGCAGGAAATAAGACCGGAAACGGAATTAATCAATTGCGGTTAACAATATATTCTTGTTTGTGTTTAGTTTCGGCTGATTCGTTCTGTTTGTTTCGTGTTTTTATAGGTCACCTGCTGACTTGCCAGCCGCCTCCACACTTACACTAGTGGTTAGGCACAGTATCACGCACCTTCAGAGTGTGAACTTGTCCCCGCAGCTCACGGAGCCTGGGTCTCCCACATTTGCATAAGCTTTAGTTCCCCGCGTTTGTTTACCGCGAGGCCACGGGAGCTGCCTGGTGCGGGGTGCGGGGCGCGAGGGGGCGGGGGGGAAAGCGCGCGCGACAGCTGCGGAGCGCGACAGGCTCGCACGTGAGAACAAAAGAAATCAAATCAAACGTCGACCACCGCGATCACAACATTCCGCTTTGTTTACTGCCACACCGAATTCTACATGTGCACAAAATGGCCAAGTCGTGCGTTTAGGTCAATTTTTCAAACTTTAACGGTCCAAGTAAACCGGCAGTACGGGAGTGCTGCACATCTCAGACAGCTATTTAATATCAGACGACGGAACAGAATGAGTTTCCCTCAAATTTCAAGTTAAAGCACCGATTACAAAGAACTCAGTTCAGCTCAAATACTACAGACGAAACCATCCAAAAAAATTGTAAACTTACCACTCCCGCGGAAATAAACTGAGCGAAAGAGTACGGTTGCTATATTCGAATAACCTGATCAGACACCATTCATCAGGTTTTTTTTTTGTTTTTTTTAAATTTACTATATTTTCATTAATTGCCTCCAATGGACTAAACGTAGCAAAAAATACATGGACGAGTATTTTCAGTTTACAGTATTGCTTACAGTAGGAAACTGCGGTTCTACCAGCACGGAAACTTGAGCATCAGGTAACGCAACAAGTGTCCACTGAGGCCAAGTTTAAATAAGTCAAAAAGTCGTATCTTTAAAAATAAACAACCAACTTGAGCCGAAAAACACGCAACCGACTGATAAACGAGTTGAGCGAATTTAGCCGTAAATGACAAAAACTAAAATATAACTTTTTACAAAATGCCTCTCGGAACACGGTGTTGCAACTGACATTAGAAAAGACACACAAATAAATATTAAAATCTTCAAATGGAGAACTTACCCTGTCCTAAAGTGACCAGTGACATTAGAAGCGTTACTTTCTCTAAGAAGTAATACATTCCTTCGCTTGTACGATACAGTTATTTTATAGCTCCACTTGGGGTGACCATAGATCCGTAGGACTTGTTATTTACTAATGGGCTTAAAAACAAAACTAAAATCCTAACTCTAAACAGAGCAATAAATAAAGCCGCACTCGGACCCGCGTCTGTCGGACGTCAGCGCTCGCGATGTCGACGCGTCAGCGCCTCAGTTCGGAATGAACGCCTCGTGCTGCGCTCGCCATTGTCCAGCCCTCGCTGCGTCCAGGAACGTTATTCTTCCGCGCAGGTACGCTACCCCCTCTGGAAGCCACCTTCTTTCCACCTGACCGCTAAGAAACCTTCTTCGACCATCATTTCTACCAGGCAGTTTTATTTTAAGCTGCTTTAAGAGGCTGGTGACGTTTTAACACAACGAGACAGTGGAACTATACTTTCCACTGAGCGGAGTTGTCAAAGTTTTTCCTCCGAATTTTATAGCCGGTGACAAACAATAGACTTTTAAGTAAGATAATTCTCTTCGAAAATGAAAAGTTTTGATTATGTTAAGGATTCGTGGTATGTATACATATAGCGCCTCCGAAATGTCACCCCCCCCCCCCAAACGCATTTCTATTTTAGTTTGTCAGAATATATCATTTGCTTTGTTGGCTACTGTATGAGATGGAAAAAAGTCCCCCCGACCTCTGAGCTTTGAACAGAAATGTTATAACCTGTTCATTTTTTACTTGTATGAAATGCTTTTTGACACTTTTGCCCTGGTAAATGAGTCAAAAGTGTTTATACATAAATCACTTCAGGGCCACAATGTTATGTTTACTACTGTGCAAGCGGATAAAATCTCACAGTTCTTCAACCAGATGGAAAGAAAACAATAAATAAAATGTCCTCACGCTAGACTGCTGCTGACTCCAGCGGGTGCAGTGCCAGGTCAGTGCTACATCAGCACCTCCGGTCGTATTTCATGTCCTCGTCCATCACTCGATAAGTGAAGGAAAGTCCAGTTAACAAAGTTGTTGAACCGCTCAAACTTTCAATTCTCTCTGCACTCTAGGGAGATCGTGTTTCAACAAGGCACGCCGTCACGAAGAACCTCAAATCGGTTCCAGCAACGTGTCGGCACCAGGCTTGCTCTGTTCATACATTTTATATGAACAGACATGATTTCAGACACGATTATTACACTTTATTTCACTCACACCTTCCTCAAAAGCTCTTTGCTATTCAGTCGTCACCAATACGATGTTGTTCTTCGTGGAGAAATTCACGGCCAGTACCTTGCTCACTTGGTCCAATGGGTACCTCACCTGTACCCTCCTCCCTACTGAGCGACCTCGCACGTGCTCTAAAATCAGAGAAATGTGACACGCAAAAATGTACATATCGCCAAGACTGTTGTCTTAGAAAATTAAAGTGTAATAGGACAAATGTTGTCAGGTAGTTTCAATGCCTTAAGTCAAACATTTCATAGTAATTGTCATGTTCCTGAGTGACAGGGAGATTGGCTGACTGCCAGGAGAGCACAGGTGACCGCTGGAGCCGTGAGAACGTCTTGCTCTGGGATTTGACACACGGCAAGGTTAAAGAAGTGAGTACCATGAGGGACCTAGCAGGCCTGGGGGTGATGATTTTATAATGAGAGCCATGTGCAGACGTGCAGGAACACCTCTTGAACACAACTGACATGGAATACGGTTATACGGCCATTGAAAACACCTGGCATGAAACATGGTTTTCATGTAGGATGTGTTTACTCAACAAATACCCTTATTCAGAATAACTTATATTAAACAACATTTAAATACACATTCCCTTCAGCAATCCAGAGCATGCGCCTTGCTTACTTGCACATTAGACGTTCAGTTTGGAAATTATAAAACACGTTTAAATTCATATATTGTACATTTATAATATATTGCTACACACAGGACAAAGAAAAGTTTACCTGGATTTTTGGCAATACGATTCTTTTACACTACAGTTTGCACAAATGTTTTTACAGTCATATCCTTAACACTACACGTCATTGCTGCTGGCAGGCACACGGAAGTGATTTTACAATTCTGGATATTAAGTGAGCAAATTCAGCTTTTTTCATTATGCAAAACACACTCAAGTTTGCCTTTGAATGGATTTGTGTGTCTTGTCATTTTTACTAATTTTACTAATTACTATATGTTTAAAAGCAAGTCTGTGTATGTGGTTGACACAGATCATTTCCATGCTGCAGTGTATGTTTTTCTCTGGGCTGAGGTCTGATTCCCTAAAGAGAGAAAATCACATCCATCTGCTGAAACTTTTTACCACTGCTGATTCTATTTCTTCGACGGCAGTCTACAAAGGTGACCCAGTCCAGCAGTAAGAGAAGAGTTGTAGAACTTGGTAAGAGCCATGCCTGATCTATTCTGGTATTAAGAGACAGGCCCCACTGAAGATGTAATATTCTGTGGTTTTGATATAGAAGGATGCTCACAGTACAATGGAAGTTGAAATCATCATTTTAGGTAAGGTCTGGCATAAGTTCTTCAACCTGTTTAAATATCCCCTTCAGCTTCATTGTGTCCCCCCCCCCCCCTGCCAGCTTGATCACACATACTCATCTGTTGCACAGGAGTCTATCACTGGATGCCACTATAAAGGGTGAGACAGTGTTGGACACATCAACTCAGAACCTCGCTGTAAAAAAATAAGACCGAAATACGTGGCACATGCTGGATCTAGTTCTTTGTCCCAGTCATAGAGCACAGAGTAGGGCTGTGTGCCATACAGAGTGCTCATAAAATATGAAATTGTAAAACACTTTACTTAAATGATGTAGTCAAATGTAGTGGAACATTTGCTCTGCAATTTTTACAGGTTTTTTAAGGTCTTATTTTATGGAAAATGAAGTAAAACAAATCCTATGTAATGTGTTATTCTTTTAGTGCCTGCCGTGTTTTAATTTGAGGAAGTGTGTTTATTGTGTCGCATAATGTGGTGAAATAAACAGGATTTGTGGTCCTTTCCTCTTCATTGTGTTGTGTAGGCTCCTGTCAACAACCCAAGGACCAACCTCATGTACCAGTCCAGCCTGAAGGCGTCAGCTGCGTACTTAAAAAGAGGTCCTGCTCTGAAGACTGGAGTCCTGGGAAAGAAAGATCAGAGGTGCCTAGTCTAGTTATTCAATTTGTGGCAAAGTACTGTAATTAACCCACACAGTGAGGATGACTGAATGAATCTTGCTGAAGTTTTTCCTTCAAAATTGTTGCACAAGTTAAACGTAGAGTTATAGAATGAGTTACTACCTTGGGAACACACAGTGCTGTAGGTGATGCCTCAGATTCCCCTTATACCTTAGCATTATCGAAGATGTGTTTCAGCAAGATGAACTTTTACCTGTTTATGAGCTGTGATGATAGTGCTGGTTGCAAGGAGTGGACATATTGCTCTTGATAATAAATATGGTTGTACTATTTGACTAGGTATTTGTCTTCTAGGGAATACTGCAACCAGCAGTTTGTTTCTGTCATATACACTGCTGTTTTATTTGAAATGCCTTAGCTAAAATTCCTTCCCTGGAAACATTAAAATATGTACACGTGGGTGAACTGTACGACATGCAATTCTTTTCTAACGTAAAACTCTATAGATCCATCTATCCATTATCACTAACTGCTGCATCCTGGTGAGGGTCCTGCAAGTCCAGACCCTATCTTGGATTCTTTGGGCCCTAGGCTACCAAACACCCCTTGGTCACACACAATGTAGAGGGCAATGTTGAGTGACCAAGTAACCTGAAGCACATGTGTTTGGACTATGAGATGAAACCCATGCAAACTCCACATAGGCGGAGCTGGATTGAAACCCAGGTCCAAACAGCCTAGGTACTGTGAGGCAGTAGTGGTACTTGTCTTGCCACCATCCTGCCCTATAAAAGCCAAATAATCACTTGTTATGCACCCGCTTTTTAATGCATTCTGTAATGATTTCACAGTACCTGCTTGTCACCCCAAAGACTTACTAAAGCACTTAAATTTTTCACCAAATATGTATAAAACTAAGGAAAATGGTTACTTTCTAATTTAGACGAGAAGGTAAAAACCCTTTTACATTCTCTCTAGACATGCTAATAAGAATAAGGGCACAAATGAGGGAGGAGGCAGAGACAGATGCATCCTGCCGACATGTTGTGACTGGTCTTAATAGAAAAATTAATGGTTATCACTCTCTTCATCCACTTATCTCTGCTGTAATTGGATTTGAGGATTCTGCAAGAGAAATGAATCTGCAAACACATTGTCACAACATGTTAAGAAATACCACCTACAAAGCATCTTAAAGATCCTGCCGTGTTGATCTAATGCCATTGATACTTCTTGAATATTTGTGCTCCACTAAACTTTTTATTTGAGACTCCCCAGGACCCCTATACCTGCCAGTGTAAAGTTTTCTCCGCCACTGAACCATGTTTAGCTTGATTCTTGATGCGGACTCCTTGTAGTGATGTATGTGTGTCTTAAAGAGCCTCTGCTTCTCAACAGTTATTTTAGTATGTTTGGAATGTTCAATTTGTTCCTCACTGATAGAAGATTTTATAGCTTTGGAGGCAAACATTGGGCTGATAATTGTACCTGTGGCAGCATTTTCATGCTAAATACAAATTTATACACGTGAAAAACAATGACTATGGAAGATCAAACTGATCTGCTCTATAGTTATAGTTTGGTCACAAAGTTTAAATAATCTACCATCTGAACTAAAAATATAGTCCAGAAATATGACTCCTGTGCAGCTCAAACTTTAGCCTTTATAATATGGCGTTCAGTATTTATCCTGTATGATTTGAATTGGTCTGAACCTACAGTGATGGAAGTTTTTTTCACTGCCAACAACGTCCAGAAATGTTGTGCTCATTCTTATGGTTGCATCTGCCTGTCTCCTCCGTGGTGGATTAAACAGTCAAAATAACTCACTCGCGCATTATTTCCCAGTATGACTGAATAATTCATCGACTGCAGTAGTTTTGGGCAGGGGTGCAAAAGATCTCTGAAAGGTTGTAAAGGACTCAGCAGTCTTTCAACCATCAGTATATGGATATTTGTCTCTGTATTCATGGTTGGTTTTGGCCAAAATGGTATTTTATGTTTTTGATCCTCTCTGTACAGCGGTTGTTTTAGTAGATTTAATGGTAATGAACATGGACTAGGATATAGTCGTGAAAGGCTTAAACCCACCTGACATGATATTCTCTTCTGCGCAGCCTCCTACACTCTCATGTGACATTAGATACAACCCCGGAATAATCCACATGATTAGTAAATCATTCCTTTAGGCCAAGTTGTGATGCAAAGTAATTGTTTTGTAAATTAAAAAACATTGTCCTGTAATTTAAAATGTCTGGGCGCCAGTAAAATGGGGTGAAGACATTGTTAAGGACATTGGAAAATAAGGTCAAAGGAAAGAGGAAAGGTTATAGGCTATGGAGAGGAAAAGCAATCTTTTATGCAGACAAATAGTGGGATGGCTGTTGAAAAGGAATTAAATAAAGAGGGTCAGACAGGGTTATAAGAAGTGGAGAAGGCAGAACTCGGAATAATGGAGGAGGTTGGTGTGGTGAGTGATGAAGAAGGATCATTAGTGTGCTGAAATCAGAGGGAGCTGTGGTGGGCAAATCCACTTTACTAAATGTGGCAAACACATTTAAGAGCAATGATATGGCAGGGACTTAGTGAAAGTCTGGAATACATC
The DNA here is from genome assembly GCA_900497675.1 of Arapaima gigas. Classification (NCBI taxonomy): domain Eukaryota; kingdom Metazoa; phylum Chordata; class Actinopteri; order Osteoglossiformes; family Osteoglossidae; genus Arapaima; species Arapaima gigas. Next base: position 68,536 of record UFQX01001218.1, on the reverse strand, counting down.
CGAACAAAGAGGACGCAGAGGAGCTGGTCTGAACTGTCGAATGCTCATCTCCAGAATACAGTCCTCTTTTCATGTCTTTACATCAGAGGCGACTACTGTACATCGCAACAACTGTCTGCATTTGCAATGTGTAGGGTGGGTGGTTATGCTACATAACTAGGAAAAGGAAATGTAAAGGAGAGGTGTCAGTTTCTTTTTTCTCCATCTTGGCTAAGCTCCCAATTGTTAAGCCCAGTACTTGAAGCTGAAGAAAGTGCTGCTATGCAGTTTATTTACATGTGGGTGTGCAAATTGGTTGGTATCAGCAAACTGTTAAGTCCTGTGCTAAATTCTGAATTTCTGCAATGAGTAAGAGACACTAAGAGAAATTGTTGTTGTTCACAATATATTTTTCTTTTATAAAGGGGACACAAGTTTCAGACGGTAGGAAAGCAGCACCCCAGCTGACTTGCGGTGTAACTTAGTGCACTCTGGCTAATGAAATGTAGATATGAGTGCAGTTATGAATAATGTCCATGTACTACAGCAGTCTTTTGCTTGAAAAACAGCTCAGCCAGAGAAGCTGGTTGGCCGGAGCACAAGAGTACCGAGAGCTGATGAGAAGGTCAGGTATACAAGAAACTCTGTAAAATAGAAGTGCTGGTACTGAGTACCCAAACCACTTAAACCACTGTTTTACCCCTTTTAAACACAAATGTACTACCTTTGAGTAACAACTAGACAGAAGCTGGTTGCCTTGACACTATAGAAACCAACTGAATTGGGCACATTTGTCACCCCTGATAAATCCTGAGTGCTGGGTCTTCCAATCTGCCTTATTAAACCACTTTGTTTCCTTTGAATTCTTGGCTCTGTAAATCGCTTGTTGTTTTTCACGTCTTCACACACAAGCTGCTGTTTAAAGAACTTTATAGGTGCCACTCAGTTCCAAGGCTCCTTGCTTTCCTGACATCAAAATCAGTCCCTCTCAATTCAGTCCCTCCCTTTTAAAGCCCTTCTCCTGATCACCTTCTGTTAGGTGGTGGAAGTCTCTCATGTGAGATGTAAAAACTGTTGCTGACTGGAGTTCCACTTCTGCTGAGCACTGGGACTGTATTGTACAATCTTGCTGGGCACTTGGTTGGTAAGATTTGTACCCAGAAAATAATTATGGAAATAAAATATTGCTTGAACTTAATATATCTTATAAACATTTAAAAACACATTTGACTGAGCAGGGGCCTAATATCAAAGTGGATTTGAGAAAAGACTGTTTTTATAAACTTTATCCAAGGAATCCATTCCATAGTTTTAAATGTGCAGGCGGAGCTACTTTAGAAGACTGTATCACAACTGGTCCATTTTTAAGCCTCCCTTCCCTGTCACAGGTACTTTGAGACATCACTGGCACTGTGTTTTTCGTGAACTTTTGTCTTTGTGAGGAAGTGGACCAAAATGATTCATTGCTGAGGTGTTTGCAGCGTCCTCAGGGAAGGGGACCTCTTTTCTCGGGAACAACCGGTGGGGCTTGAGACTCCGTGCCTTGTAGGGAGACTGGGCTCCTGCCCACACAGCATTTACTTGGCACCCACTTGGGCTGTATTTCCACTGAGACCAAGTGTCTCTTCAATTTAACAACGTCCAGCATCTTATTTTACTGTTCAGGCAGGGCGACACAGCAGGATTCTTGGATGCCAGTTAATAAGTCAGATGTTAATGAGGTGCCATTTAAAGAGCTGAAAGGTGTGCAGGATAGAAATGAATTGAATTTTTTCAACACCATATGCCTAAAACGTGCGAAATAAGAAGAATGCTGCAGAAGGGGCTCCTTGCACAAATGTTTTTGTTACGGTGCTCACTTCCAGTCAGTAGATACACAGCCACGCTGTTGAACATGCAGCTCCTGCACATGGTCTGCAGTATTATAGTTTGCAAACTGTCCGACACCATCAGAATGTCAGTCACAGCACCAACAGGAACCATCCTGAGATGCTGCTAGGTCCTCTTATAGATGACGCCTCATATCACATCCCTCACATCCCCATCATCGCTCCCTGCTCTCTGCAGCCCTGCCTTCACCCCACTGCAAAAAGCTCATATTCCACACAGTTTGCTGTTTACTCACTACATCTCTCCCCAGCTAGTGAACATGTTTTACTGCTCCCGATCGCTACGTTTTCTGCCTTTTGCGGCTTCTGTCTGTCGTTGTACTGTAAGGGTTCATTGCAGTGACCTTTTTATAAAAAGTTTTTAACTCTACATTGTGTGCTTATTAAGGGAAAATAAAACAATTGTGCTATTTCACCGGCCACAGAAGTATTTCAGTCTTGGGCAACTACAACTGAACTTTGTCTGAACTCTGTTGTATCCAAGCTATTGTGTAAATATTTTTACGAGCGTATGCTATAGTAAATTTAGAAAGTAGAGCAGGTCCTCTTTAGCACCGATCGGACACTTATTTGTCAGATAATGTGTACAACTACCTATAGCGTACAACTCAGACTATGAAGTGTATGGTTGGCGATCATGTACATCAGTGAAATGTATTGAGCACATGTTGTTTTCATGTGTTACTGTCAAATGGTTAGTAATACATTAATAATCATTAATTGATAATTCAGGTAATGGCTTCACTGCCAGCTATTCTGGCAGATCTACTGTTGGCATTTAGAGACTTTATAAGCCAGAAGGGACAGTGAGTTTGTGGCGGGATGCCGTGCTGATATCTTTACACTATAGGCCTATCTTGATGTCCTGACTTTTTTGCTGCTCCCAGCCAACTTTCCAACTCCTGGTAAGTCACCAGAATAGCTAAAGTATTCCTGACGTTGCCGTCAATCATCTTACCTAAATTTTTATATAAATTCAGCAGACATAATTTCTTTTACTCAGGTTGAGTATGTTTTGTGTTATACTGCTCCCCTCCATTTTCAGCAGGCTGCCAACACTATGTCACCTATATTCTGTACTTTATCGTCTATGCCTGGCTTTTTGTTCTACTGTAACTAAATCCAAATCAGGCAAAAAAAATGAAAAACTGTAAAGCAAATAACATAGAAAATGAATCAAAACAATGGTTAGTTATTTGTGCTTCAGTGCCGAGTCTTCTAATCTGCCTTATTAAACCCCTTTGTTTCCTTTATATTACTGCCGCTGTAAATTACTTGCAGGGGTTATTCTCATGTCCCCACAGTTATACAAACAAACAAGCAGCTATTTAAAACCTTGAGATGAAACCAAATGTGTTCACAGCCGGCTTGAGTGTGGGCTCTATACCATTCAGGGCTTCGGTTCCACTTGGGACTTACAGAGTCTGCTATTACTGTCTCTCTCGGAGCCCCTCTGTCCCGTAACCTCACCGCAGTGGGCAGCACAGCGGCAACATCAAACTGCTCTAAGCCCAACCGTGAGAAAATTCACAGAGGAAACAATGGATTCACCAGAACAATGGGATCTGCTGCTCTTTTACATGTCCCCCTGTGGACAGACAGACAGACAAACACGAATTTAGGTCCACTTTATTTACTTCGGCTTCCATCTTAGCCTTTTCTTGTTCTGTTATGTTATTCTAGAGTAGTCTGTGGCCAGGGAAGAAGCCACATAAGCGCTTGTAGCATGTTGAGCTCAGTGTTTTTACGTTGAGTGTTTGTAGAACTGAAAACCTTTTTATCCATATAGACCTATTTTTTGAACTGCTAATTTTAATTGGTATATTATTTTAATGCTAATATGAAATGAACATATAGAAAATCAGAAAGAAAAGGTTTATTTATACATAATGGTTACGCAGAAGGTGGCCATACCTAAGGTCTGGTTTGTAGCTTTGGTTTTAATTTGTATGCACACATTTTTGCCTGTTGTGGTGCACCTGAACTTACTGAGATGGAACAGGGCTCTGCTGATGGCCCTGGGACAGGCTACTTGTGTCAGGTAGCAGGTGGAGTAACACTGACATAGCCAGTGCCACACCTGCCACCTTCAACCACACAGCGCTCTCTCAAAGTACAATGGACAAGATATAGGGGACTGTTTGCTTTGTACATTCTGTTGTGCTGTCTAATACAGTTCCTTCTCAGGAAACCGGTTTGCCCACGATACACATTCCTCTGGAGCCTGGGAAAAAGACGCAGGCAGCCTCTATACTTACAGCTCCCAGATTTTGTGAATATACAGTGTCATTGTGGTGAGGCCTGTCAGATACTAACTCCCAGATGCACTGCTGTGCACCGTACAGTACCGGCAGCACAGCTCACCCCCCAGGGGTGTTGGCATCGTGCAGAAGTCCATTTGTAACATATCAGACCTTGTGTGTGTTTTCTGAGGTCGAGTAAGTTTACTTGGCTCCTCAGCATCTGCTGTAACAATCGGCTCTTTTCTGTTATGTCCCACTAAATGCTATGGTTGACTACACCCGGAACGGACGTTTTGCCATGAGTTGCACGCTTGCAATTTGTGCAGAAATCAAACCAGCATTGTTATTTTTTATGCCCACTTGCCCTCCCGCCCCCCCCTCCTCCCGTTGTAGGGAATGTTTGTGTGTTGGGAAAGACACATCGATAGAAACCACTGACAAGCCTGGAATAAAAGGCATGCCCAGGCGAACGGAGTAAATTGGAGCAAAGCCATTTTAAGGCAGCCCTTACATGTGAATGTGAGTCGGAATAGAACATCACTGTCAGTAATGTTCCCACGCGTCTGTTTCTTAATGTGACAGCAGTGATTTTGTCAGCATGTTTTTTGTACTGTTATCTTCCATTTTAAAGAATGCACTTCTAGTCTCTGTCTGCAGTTAATCTTTAAAAATTCTGGTGTCCTTCTCACTTTCTTTGACCAGCGTGTTAATGGTTTTATACAATAGGAAACTGCTCCTCAACTTGTGAGCAACATTGAGACTGGAAGCCTGTTTATAACTAAATTTGTTTGTAAATCCGCTGTCGCTTTTACCACTAAGTCACAGTTAATAGAACCGTAGGATTTTCCCTGCTTTTTTGCTGGATAGATTTTGCAAAAACCTCACATGAAGTAATATAAAAAAAAAACTCTTTATTTTCAGCAAGAATTCTTTCATTAATTGTTTGAGCTCCTAAAAACAGTGGATGGGAAGCTAAATTAAACTGGCTGAAAATAAAGCATTTACATGATAGCAGTACAGTTACAAGTGCTTGGACAGTAAGGTTGGACATGAGTTTGATCCCTGATCAGTACGTGTGGAGTTTGCATGTTCTACCTGTGTTTACGTGGGCATCCTTCCAAGCTGCAAAGACGCATTTCACACAAACTGGTGGCCCTGCATTGCTCCGGTCTAGATGGGTGAATGATCATAAAGAGTTTAGTGTAGTATAATGCTGTGAGTCACCTTAGACAAAGGTGTCAACCAAAAACTACACAGTAATGACTGGGAGTCACTTTGGAGAAAAGCATCTGCTAATGCACTACCGTGGCCACTTGTGTCACTTCCCTGGAGATTAACTAATACAAGCAGGATGTCCCTCCGCCCCCTCCAGCTGTGCAAATGAAGACCAACTGCTTAAAACTGCTATGAACGCGTTTCGTTTCAGCACGACCGTTTGCTTACAATAGTAGCAACAGACTGGTGTCCACGAAGGGGTGAGATGGAGCTGCCCTCACCAGGCAGCACCGCAGTGCACAGTGTCAGCCTCTTGTGCACCCCCAGCTGTGTGCCTTGCTCTCAGCTTACGGTTAAAGGATTAGAAAGCCTTTGCCGGAAAGGCCTTTAACTGATCGGCTGCCTCTTTCTATCACCACGCACCCGCTCACGTACATTTGCACTGAATCATACTCTCAGATCCGTGTCTGTTTCACGGTTCACTGCTTAAGAAACCCCGAGGCAGGTCCATTTTTGAGGGTTTATGAATGTTGTTAAATGATTTCAAATCCTTGTTTGCCATCTGTGCTGCCAGCAGTGCAGGGAACTGAAATCTTCACTTTTCCTTTCCTTCCTTGCTGAGCTGTGAATATTAGGCGGCACTTATTGAAATGTGGTTATCGATGCGAGTCGATCAGCTTGTACCGGTAGCAGCTTTTGTGTTAAATATTTAAAGATTTGCAAACCGCGATACTATCCTCCTCGCAACGGGACCTCATCCATTATCTTTAGCCACTTTATCATGATGAGGATCGCAGTGGTTTAGAGTCTGTCCCAGAATCCCAGAATTCTATCCCAGAATTGCGCACCAGGTTACGAAGGTATGCCCTGAATGGGGTAGTAGTCCATCGCAGGGTGGCCACACATGTCCACAGTCGAACACACACTTGGAGTGACCAATTCATGCTGTGTCTTGTCTTTGGACTGTGGTGGCAAAATGGAGCACCCAGAACATGCAAACTCTACACAGATGGAGTGGTTTATTAATGGAATGCCAGACAACAACAGTTTGAGCTAGAACTTTAAGCAGTGGCTTGGGTTTTATTCACTGTATCATCACTGAATGTATCATTTTTAAAGAATTCATGGAATAAATATCAGCTTCAGCTCTGTGATGCCAAATATGCGTCATGTGGTGTAGGTCACACACCTGTGAACATCAGCTAGACAGAAAGCTGCTCCATGTGTGTACCTCACATTCAGAGCCTGGAATGGATGGGCTCCTGCAGGCCAGTTAGGTCAGCTTGACAACTTATGGGATGATGACTTGCTGGCCTTGGTGATAAGTTTCTTAGACAGGTTATAGTCTCCAGTGTCAGAAAAAAAGGAACTGATCTGGTACAGGTGACCCGGGTTCAGCCGTCAAGCAGGTAAACAGGCGATACGGTCAAGTTATCCTCGCTTTGTTCAGGCTGCCCTTGGATCCCAGGAAGCCATAATCCACTGCGTCTATCAATGGAGCCGAACAATCGGCTCCAAAAGTGGAAAAATATTGGCTTTCGCTTAGTGCTGGTGAGCAATGGTCTGCAGTGCAGGGATGCCAAAGACAGCCAAGGTAGTGGTCTGCACATCCCAACCAGCTTACTTCAGTGGAATTTCAGGGTCAAAGGACAGGGGTGAGGGGCAGATGAATGGCTTCTGACAAACTGTTGTGAGAGTGGATTGTAGGTCTTTTCTGCACTGATAAGGCTCCCCCAGGGGGTCTCTCAAGGGGGGCTTTGCTGCTAACTGGTCCAGAATTCCCTAGTCCACAGAAACACGTTCCCAAATGTTCCCAAAGCTTAGTTTTGCTGTACGTATAATGAAGAACGTTGTAATTGACATCTACATTGAGATAAATGAGTGTCAGCCCAGACTGTACAGTTGCTTTGCCAGTTTTCCTTGGTGAGGGAGGGTGGTGTTGCCTCAAAGAGGGCGCTGGGCCCACAGATGCGGTGCATGTGCAAAATTTAATGCCGATATGTGAGAACATGTTGAGCTATTTGCAATATTTACAGATCCACAAAATTACATATATAATAACCAACACAATGTGCCAGGGCTGTACAGCTACACACCTTTAGCTGCCAGATTGACTTCAGAGCCCCCTTATAAATCTGAAGCTCCACCATCACACCATCATTTTTAAGTTATCATGGTCGCGGTGAAACGTAACACACAACTTTTAAACATGGGAAACAGTTTAAGCAGTTAATATCAAACAGATATTACAATACGCAAACAGATGCGGTATTGAAACAGTGTGAGCAAAAACATACTGAACCGTCACGTATGAGTGGTGGGGGGGGGCAGGTGGAGGACAATAAATCGTTCAAAAACATGCCGTTTGTTTGGCAGTATTGAAGCAGGAGTAGAAAAGAAGAGCAGAAAACCAGCAGGAACAATTCAATGTATTATGAAAGAACAAATGATAAGCACTGTGTGTGTGTGTGTGTGTGTGTGTGTGTGTGAGAGAGAGAATGTTGTGGTAAATGAGAATTTCGTCGTGTTGGAGCAGCCTAGGCTGTCACATGGTTTCAATGCTTGCAGGACATACTTCACCCAAGCATTTATCACGGAGGGAACATTTGTTTTCTGGACTATGGAGCAGGGCAGCTGGCGAGATGAGGGATAGAGGTGGTACGATGAGAGCAAGAGGGACAGAGGAGTAGCTTGAATAAGAAAGCAGGACTGGGAGGGGCAAAGGAGAAAGGGAGGAGGCCAGGGAGCAGGTTCTCATGGCCTAGGTCTCGAGGGAATGTGTGCAACAGATGTGACGTCTGTGGCCATGCTGTGGAAATCTCAGCCTGCTTGTCATTTTTAAAAAAATTACATTTATGTAATTTATCCTTCATGCATCGAATTCTGATTTTTTGCATTTATATTAACATTCTGTTCCCAAATGAACCAATTTCAGATGTTTCCACAATTTTATGAACTTATGACTAGTTCTTCCCGAGTGATCTTGGAACAACTTGAATCAGCAGCTTGACTTCAGTGGCTTAGAGTTTACTGGTTATAATCAACATTTTTAAAAAAAAAACAATCATACAAATGTATTCTGTGCAGTTTATTTTACAGAAACATAAACTTTTTAACAAAACCCATTATCTTAAAGGTTCTTATGCCCCCCCCCATGACCTACAGCAATAGTTCATATTTCAATAGAAATATGAAAAAGTAAAAATGTTTTTGTGCTGTTTGGTTAATAAGATTATCTTTGTCCATTTGTGCTGTTTAAAAGAGTATAAACGTACACTGTAGGACCAATTAAAGAGTCATATCACGTCTATATCTGTATGCGATCCCTTCCGAGGCATTACTTGCCTTAAGCCCTGTACTCCACAAAGCCCATTTCATCACAAGCCTAACTAGATAAACAATTTAAAAATATGGGAGGATCACTAAGTCACAATTATGCATTGTGCAACTTTAAACATTATTATCCAAGTCCGCAAAGAACATCCACATATCAGTTATTCTCCTTAAAACATTTTTAGATGCTTTTAGAGGGCTTTGCAGTTTATATTTCCATGAAAAAAGCTTGTCCTTTTTTGATTGAACTGTTTCTTGTTCACAGGGTGGCCCTGAGCAGCTGCGGAGGGACTGACATTGGTAGGAGTCTTTGGTCTTCAGACATTTCCGTCCACGTTAACAGAGGTTGCTGCCTGGGGTAAAAAGAAGGACGTGAACCCAAGGCCTGCAGTTCCTAACCATGCTTGTCAAGGACGTGACAGTGTTCAGAACCTCACGGAAGGAGTACTCGGCCGCATTCTGCTCACAAGCAGTGCCAAAATTGTCCGGGGGACGGGTGCAGAACACTTTGCCATTGACAGGGTTGGTATCACAGTTAGAGCCTCAGAACTGACGTGCATCATCTAGATGACGAAACAATACTGGGAGGGTATCAGCATATTGTACAATGAAGTGGCCTCACGTCAAGTCTCCACTGGGACTCAAAGCTGATCCAAGGACCCTAAACCTGATCTATAAGGGCAGTTCCAGGTAAAGGAAGGCAGTCAGCTTTGTGGTCAGAGGTTCCTGGCCCAGGCTGTTGTTCCCACCTCTTTCAAGTCCACTATCCTCACCCTGGTCCCCAAGCAATGACCAGTATTCTTCCTCAGTGACTCACCCCAGCCGTCTTAAAGAAGGACTAGTCCAGTCACACACAAGGCCTGCATCTCACTCCCCACATTAGACCCACACCAGCATGCCTACCCCCCAACAGATCCGGTGAGGACACCATCGCCACTGCAGTACATTTAGGCCTGACCCATCTGGGGGGTAAAGACCGTTATGTCAGAATGCTGCTCATTGGCTTCAGCTCAGCATTCAATACCATCACCCCCCAGCCAGCTTTTCAGTAAACTGTCCTCACTGGGTCTGAACATCCCCCTGTGGAGCTGAATCCTGGGCATCCCCCCATGGAACTGAATCCTGGACTTCCTGACCATCAGGTTGCAGGCTGTGATGATCCATGGTAACATCTCATCGTCTTGGTTCACCACAAGGCTGTTTACCTTCCTAACCCATAACTGTATTTCCAAGTACAGCTGCAACTAGGTCATCAAGTATGCTGACATCATACTCGCGGGCCTCATTTCCAGCAGCGGTGAGTCAGCCTACGGAGAAAAGTGGAGCCACTTGTAGCCTGGTGCAAAATCTCTTATCTAGAGATGGTTGCTGACTTCAGATTTGAGCTGTTCACACTCCTCTCTGCGTCAGTGGTTCAGCGGTTAAAACTAGCGTGCAGCTTCAAGGTCCACATCAGTGTGCATCACCATGTTTCTTGTATAGAGGAACACGGTAACTCTACACTCAGCACAACGGCTGTTTTCACAAACACCACGTGTGGAACTTCAAGACAACCCACCCAGTGAGGAACAGCATCTCCACTTCTTAAGGAGGTTGAAAAGAGCTGGATTTCCATCCCACATCCTCACCAGCTTCTGCAGAGCTGCCATAAAGGGCATCCTGACCTCCTGTGTCACAGTTTGTGGTCTGGTATGCAAACTGCACCCTCTCTGACAATTGCAGAATTTTTTTTTTTTTTTTGTACAGAGGAAGCTGAATCATCACTTTAAATCTGAAGTTCACACACGAGGTGAATGAAATACCGGAGACCTCGTAAAATTGTCCATATAAAATTAACTCAGACACAACATTGTTGAAATCACTGTAGGAAAACTTTGGAGGGTCTTTAGGAACGTATCAGTTACCCGTGGGTGTCAGACGCTATCAAAAGTTGCCAAACGGTCAACACCCCGACCACGTTTATGACGTAAAATAAAGTTGTCAAGAGAGCTCAAAAATGAACCGTAAATTTCCACCTCCGTACGTGAAAGAACTAGAGTTTTCTTTCTGTTTTGAAGAACATCTGTGTGAGGATGCGTGCGACACCTTTTCTGAAGGTAGTGGGTGGCCGTACTTTTTTTTTTAGGTACTTGTTACTGATATATTATTTGTAGCTTCCAGATTTTGTCCACTCTTCATTTGTTCATCTGAAGTTGTTTGATTTTAACGTGGTCTTCTTTTGGATTCTGAAGGCTTTAATTTTTTTTTTTTTTTAATCAAATAAATAAGCCAGCTTGGGGTCGTCGTATGGCGTTTGCCGTTATATTCCTTTCGCACCCGTGCTCGCCGGACAATATGGGTTCTTTTCTGAACTGAGCTCCGACGCCCTAGGGACGTCAAATCGGACAAATCCATCTGCTGGAACTTTTTACCATTTGTTGATCCTTCACAGATACCCAAAGCATCAAGAAGGCAAGGGGTGGAGCTCAGGAAGAGTCATGACTCTGCCCTGAAAGAAAGGCTGAAGCACTGAGGGTGGGATATTGATTTGGTCTGGGTGGGGAAGGACGTTCACAGCATAATGAGATTTTGTATTAAACCCTTTTGTCAGGTGCCAGCGATTATTCTCTTCATGCAAATAAGCCGGTTTGATCCTGTGACCCGACGGATGCGATCAGCTGCTTTACTAAATTGTGGCAAAGACTTGAAAATGAAAAAAAAAACACAGTACGTTAAAAAGTAAGCGTAATGTATTCAAAAGACAAGTGAAGTATATATCATGTTATATATATACTATATCATACATCATTATATATCACCTAACTATATATATAGTTAATATTTGGAACAAAAATTTGTTGGCCAACATGCACCGGTTATTTGGAAATGAAGATGAAACTTGGTGAACATTTGTAATAACTACACAGTTATTTAAGCATTTTATATATATATATATATATATATGAATTCTTGTAATGGGCTCAAGTTTGAAAGTGATCTACCCATGTAAAATATTGCAAACAGGCTGTGCACATTAACTGAAGAAAACTAAGAGAATTCCTGTTGTTACTGAGCAAAATGTTTGGAAGCGGTTTTTGTCGGCCTCTCAACAGCGCTGCAGCCAAAAAACTGGGTATTTCACGTTTTTGCGGAAAGGTATGTTTTTACCGCGCAAATGCACTTGTGCCGTAGTTTGCTTTTATTAGTTACATAATGTGGAATATTATATTTGTAGGTCTGTTAGGTGTTTGTGCTCATTTCTGTCGGGTTTAATCCATCTAAGCAAGACTGAATCCCATCAAGAGACAGTGGAGGATCTATTCAGGCTGTTTACAAGTGGACGGCAACACCAGATGAAACGTCATTAAAATGTAGCGCAAATATGACATTTTTGGGCCACTGAACCAAGCCTTCTGGCCTTAGCTGAGAGCTCAGTTGTGCTTCTTCCAGCTGGGCTTCTCGGGAAGCCATTAGCACCAGCTTTCCTGGGTCACATCTCTTTGTAATGGAAACACAGTAAACCCAGTTGCTCAACATTTCCCAGCATCGACTAAAGAATTCAAGTACGGAGGCAGTTCCAAGCAGTGGTGTACAGTTACTAGAGGACTAGGGAGGATCATTTTGTTTATCACTCATATTTCTGTGTGTTTATATTCAGTTCTGACCGCTTTTTAAATCATTGAACCCCAGAGGAAGAAACTGGAAATGATGGACAGAATCCCTGTGTGTTTAAAGCTGAATCTCTGACTGTTTGTTTGTTTTTTATGCTTGACTTTGTTTTTCAAGCCACAGACTTGAAATTTGGCAGATTGGTACTTCTTTCCTCAGGTTAGGGTTTTGCATAGTCTCTTTCACACACACACACACACAGAGAAAGATTCCTTCAGGCAGTTTCCAGCTGATTTGTGAAGATAAAGTCAAACGGGTCACTTCACACACAAACACCCACACACACACACACACACACACACGTACATACACACTCCCTCTCAAACACACACACTAATGAATTTTCTCGTGCCCCACACACACAGGCTGGACACCACACACTACTCACTGGATGCAGACAGATTTTTTGTTATATGTTCAAAAAAGAAAAATGCGACACAGCGCTGCATACGAGTGATGCGACTGCAGTAAAGTTTGATGATATATATTTTTTGTTTTTTTCTGCCCCTTTGACTAGGACTGTAATGAATACAACCACTCGAACGGTGAAACACTTTGATGATTGTATGACATCTTTCTTGACCTTTTTGACCTGGGCAGCCCCGGGAAACACAGCTAGTGTTCATAAAAGAAACACAAAGCTAAATAAGAGCCGAAAAACGTGCCAGAAAGTGATCTGACCATAATGATCATATCTGCAATAGACCGGTGTCCCGTCCAGGGTTTACTCTGCCTCACTGCAACGCGACGTTCCCAATAACTTGCGTGTAGCTCAGCAAGTAGCGCTGCCCTCTCGCAGCGCCTGTACTGTTCAGGTTTGAATCCATCTCAGTCTGTGTGGCATCTGCATGTTCTCCCTGTAGGTTTGGTCTTGGTGTGCTGGTTTCCTCCCACAGTCCAAAGACCGGTGTTCCCAGCTAATTGGTCGCTCGGAGCTGCCCCTAGCACGTGCGCAAATGGGTGTTTGCGACCACTTTGGACCGGACTAGGTTGTGTTCTAATGTCATTAGATTGTTACCCCCTCTTGTTCTATTCGAGTTTCTTTGATCCACACCGGCAGGTTATTGGATCCACCCCTCCCCTGATGAGGCCACACGACACCAGCGGCGAGATCAGCGCTCCTTGTTGCCGGGAGCTGAGGACCCCCTGCCATGATGATGTGATCAGCTCACCTGCACCTCGACATCACTTTACTCAGCTTTTACTGTCCTCAGCAGTATAACCTGTCTCAGCTGCTTCTGCCACGATTTTCCTACGTGCAGAAGCTCAGCGGGGGGACAGCCGCCCAGTTCGGACCCCCACAGGTTTATTTTTTTCCCTCACCTCCTGGTTGGGAGTTTTTTGTTTTCCTCTCCTTAGTTGCCGCCAGGTTTGCTGTATTGCACCTATACCCTGTATAGTCGCTCTCATTTACGTTCAGCCTTTATCTGTATCCTCACTGTATACCAGTTATATCTGTTCTGTTGCCTTAATCTGCTCTCCAGCTCCGACCCTCTGCGTGAGAAGAAGCCTCTGTAAGAATACATTGAATTAAAGTGAATTGAATTGACTGACATCCTACCCAGGCTCCAGTTTCATAGCTGGGGGTCCAGCGATGTTATAAGTTCCAGAACATTGCAACCCTGACCAAGACAACGTAGTGAATGATGATGGATGTGTGGACTTCTCAGCAGTTTTAGTTACATGTCGGGGGAAAAAAAAAACCTTTTTGTTGTGTTGCTAGAAATTTTGCGAACCCTTTAGAATTTTCTAGATTTCTGAATCATTTTGATCAATAAATCAATAGTTTGTGACATATAAAATGAAGGTTATAACATTTCGTGTGCTGTTTGTTCTACTGGGTTTTATTTTTCTATTTTTATGACTCAGAAGGAGATCTGAATATTACAGATCACATATTAGGTCAAATTTATGCAGAATATATACTCAGCAAAGATTTGTCATTATTATGACATCTGAAAAACATACCGGTTTTAAATATTTGTAAAACCTGACAAATACATCCTGCATATAAACATATTTAAAATGCAAGTCCACATGTCGAGGCCTTGCAGTAAAAACGCACAACTTTATGTGCAAGCAAATCACATTTTGCGTAAACAGTAAATATTGTGATGTGTTTCCAGGTTATTAAGCATTTCGCTTTATTACCAGAAGATTTACTAAAATCCAAAACAGCAGGAATATGAAAGAATGTTTTAGTAACCAGTTTGGTCAGTAAAAGAGGTGAGAACCAGGTTTTAAAGAAAGGCAGTAAACAGGGAGGAGAAGAAGCGGATCACCGGGAGGTTACAGGAGTAGAGAATGGAGAAGTGGAGAAAAACCCTGTGAGGTGAGATGAACATTGTTATTCATCTGCAGAAATTAGCTGAGGTGGCAAAAAATTGGATTTTTCTCAAGAACGTGGAAGATTTTGCAAAGCAGCGACGAGGAGTATCTGCTATCGAAGCCTTTTCAGTCGTGCGGAACTGGAAAAAACAAAGCTACTAAAGTTTTATACTAAACCCTTCCAGGTTTAGAGGGAGAAATGAGGGTTTTGCAATGTCAAACACACACACACACGCGCGGCCTATGTAAAGTACACGATACAAAGAAAGAGTTTTCCTTTATAGAATATCGATCGAATTTTAAGACTGAGAGTGACTTCACAGATTGCTGTCTGTGCAATTTAGAGCCACCAGTTCACCTGAAAAACACGTCTTTGGACTGTGGGAGGAAACCCACGCAAACACACAGCGATCACGCAAACTCCAGCCGATCCAAACCGGGATCAAACCAGGTACCGTATTTTCACACCGTTTCAGTGCCGTTTCCACCATGCATGTAGTGCGCTGGTTAAGGTTCACGGTCCTTTCTTCTTCAGCTGAAAGACAGCTAAAAATCTGGCTACTACTTCTGCTGCAAATAACAATAACAGTAAAAATAATAATAGCATTGAGGGTCATCGTTGTTTACTGGTGGTTCAGATGTGTCCATTTGGATGATTATTGCACCACCAGCAAGGTTATGGTGGATGTCGGTGATTTATTTATAGGGGAAACACGTGCATTGTGCTCACAAATACCAAAATCAGCTGTTTTAAAACAAAGAATGAAGTCAGGCACAATAAGGACATTTCCTAAGCACATCCCTGCAGACCTGCTCTCCTCATCGCCATCCAGCTTCCTCGGCCTACAAAATAATCCGCATCCTGCCCATAAACGTACGACCAGGGGGTTTCCTTACCGATGTCTGCTCAGCCCTTATGTAAAATAGTGAACTTTCTGCTTTCGTCCTTAAAAAGGCCTGGTCAGGTGAAGGGGGGGAGGGGGGGCATCAGCAAAATCACCTTGTCTGCTGGGGTTGGTAAAGGCAACACTGCCCCCTCCTGGCAGCAACAACGCAGATTTGCGGTCTGGTCTGGGAGCCTGGAGAAGGTGAAGACTTGGGCTCTTCTTCTTGGGTGGGCAGCTGGATTTGTGTTTTCCCTGGTAAGACCACCCAGCCATGCATTAAGAGAAGACAAGGTTCTGGCGTCCGTCATCACGCAGTACTGGCTTCCTCTCTAAAATGAATTGAAATTTTCTATGTTGACTATTGTGCCCCTTCATTTTTCTGGGCTTGGATTCTTTTTCCTTCCTGCTTAAATCAAGCTTCTAACTGCAACAAACAGACACTTGTTTCACTGCAAGGAGCAAAACACTAGTCTACGCCCTTCGGGCATCACATGTCTGCGATACACTTTTTCCATTGTTTTGTGTTTTTTAAGGAGATAAAAAAACTCGGTAGACATTTCCGCAGTTTGAAAATGCCAGTTGTATAAAAAAAAACAAAACATGTAGCAGATTTTGTATCGTTGAAATAAGTTGGAAAAGTAGCTCATTTTGGGCGGTTTGGCCTCACTTGGCGCGAATGGCAGTCTGTAGAAGTGCTCCGAATGCAAGCGGGACTGTATAGAAAATCCAGCTGAATTTCTTTTGCCGAGGCCCCCCTGCCGAGAGGCAAAGCCCCCCGACTGCACAGCTTCGCCCGGTTTATCATTTCCAAGCTTCATGTGGTACGTGATCGTCCGACTTTGGCTAGCAGACAAGGGCAATACCCCCTAAACCCCTTGTCCACGGGGAGAAGCTTCCCTGGGTGAGACTGTAATTCGCAGACATGTATTTTCCATTGTTTACGTTGGCTTTGCTCAGAGAAACATCCCGCTGCGCTCTTTCCCAGCGAGATTAGATGACCGAAAATAAAATAAAGCTGCGGTTCATGGTTTTATTAATGTTTCGTGAATTGTAGTTTTAAACAAACAGAGCAGAACGTATCGAGCATCAGCCGTCAGCCTACTGCAGTCGCAGCCATGCATACGATTGCAGTTTAACCAGTTTGAATCCTAAATCAACTCATGAAAATAAAGGGACAAAATTGTCTCTGTTACACGTATTTAGTACTGCCAGCCACAGTGGGTGCACACAGGCACAGACCTTTTCATTTTTTTGCCAACAGGAATATCACAAGGTAATAACAAGCGTAAAATCAAATATTTAATCGAAATCTTTTCCAATGTCACCTGCCCGTCAAAAGCTTTTTGCACAGGCCGGGGGGGGGGGTGGTGATTCTCTGCGGACACACTGACTGGGATTTGTTTATAAAGCAGCATCCACTTTTCAGCACCTCTCACTTACTCCCCCCCGACGCTTTGGCTACATCCCAGAAAGCAAAAGCGTGTGTGTATCCAGTATAATCGGTCCGTCCCATCAGGAAGAGATTTATTAAACACACGTTTCGGTATCTCATGTCGCCGGGTTGTTCATTTCTCTCGAAGCCGGCAGATCAGTTTAGCTCCGTCACGAAGGGGACCCCTGGGTGGCAGAACGCGACTGACGTCCCGCCGGGATCCCGGACCTCACCGAAAAGCTCCTGTGCCGTCAGGTGGGAAACGCAGCTGCTCCATCCTACAAATCCAAGGCTCCTTGGACTCTATAATCGAGGTCTTGGCTCCGCAGAAACGGCGGCCGAACGAACGGCCGTGAAGCCAAGTTTTGGGCTGTTTGAACGTCGGTTGCTGGATTAGAAGAGAAAACATAAATATGCAGTCACACCCGTTACTGTGTGTATTAGAAGCAAGTGTAAATATAACAGGCGCAGTAAATGGAATTACATTTAAAGTGCTCAATGCCTGCAATTTTATGTCGTGTTCTACTGTGCGGTAACAAAAGGTCAAAGGTGAAGTAAAAACCGAGTCAAACTGCGTTTATCAGGCAGCTCCACACTATAGGGCTGCTGCGACGGGCTGGGATTCCTGTCTGGGCCTCTGTGCTACGGGGAGACCCCAGACCACTGTGATCTTTCTCTGCTTGGTGAAAATGGATAGATGGATGATGGGAAACACAACCCCAGCTGAAGTTCTGGACTAAGGAGGATGTGGGGGGGGGGGGGCACTGGAAAAGGCATTAGATGCCCTTTTGAGGTCTGAGATGCCCCCCCCCGTGTCTTTATGACAAGTGCTGTCTGAGAAAGTCTAGAACGTCGGCCTTTGTTTCTTTCTAAAGGCCCCCCGCTGTGGCAAACAAAAGGGTGGCGGGAACTGGACCGTTTGCCTGGTACAAGAGGCAGGGCGAGTGCTAGACTCGAGGTCAAGGCCGCGTGTGGCCCAGCTGTACAAAAACAGAGGCAGCTGCATTGATAAGAGGCTCTTCTCTCCCACACTTGCCTACCCACCCCTCCCCACGGTCTGTTCTTGTACGTTTCCACCCGCCTTTCCACATTTCAGCTTCTAACTGCCCACATCTGCTCTATTTCCCAGCTGAACGTCACCTCCCGCACCCTCAGGCCCGGCCAAACCCGCACATTTGAACCTTTCTGCACGTCTCAGGATGTGCTGGGGGGGGGGTGACCAGATGACCCCCCTGAGAAGCAAGCTGACACTGTGCCCACAACGCAGGCGAAAGGGTGTATTATTCTCCTCACGTGGGTGAGACCCTCACAGCCCACTTCAGCCGTATCCTTTCCAGCTTCCACTTTATCTACGAGGAGTTAAGTTTCAAACTTACGTACAAATGTTTTGTACGTCTGGATTTGACCGGTTTTACAGCCGGGCGGGGAGCGGAGACCTGCGACAGCCCTCTTTTCGAACGAATGCAGAATTTGACGTCTAAACCACATCTGAGCTCAGAGTTGTTACTTCTGAGACGGTGAAGTTTTTAGACCGTTTCTGAGCTCAGAAAGAAGTTGTAAACCATGTCAGGAGTCCCTGCTGCTGCCGACCCCCCCCGGCAGCTGTGATTACTGTAAACACGGAGGGGTGAGAACCACCAGTAGGGAACTGCAGTCAAGCACATATTATCCCATGGGAAAAGTGAGCACCTGTGCCAGGTGAAAATGCAGGTTTGTTGACAGAGCGGTGGGGTTGAGTGGGGGGGGGGGGCAGGACCCACACTGACCCACCGCAGTTATTAATACAAGCAAAATAAACTACAGTGCAGGGAAGTGGATTCGGCTTCATCCTGGCAGTCAGTCGAGGCTCTGTGCCCTGTTGACTTGCACCTGTCTCAGTTTTTTAACCGGGGTCTGAAAACAAACTTTTTTGGGGTCCGGAAGAGGCCATGAGGCCAAACAAACCCCGGCCGTGACACCCGAACCCACAGGTCGGGTACAATGCAGCACCGGCCGGGGTTTGTTTTTTGGACCACGGGCTGTAAATGACCTCTCGCTTTTCCCTCCTCGCTGCGGCAAACATTACACACAAACACATGCGAAAAAGGCACCGTTCCCAGCTGGAGGGACGAAAACAGGCAGAACCGCCGGAGTNGGGGGGGGGGGCAGGACCCACACTGACCCACCGCAGTTATTAATACAAGCAAAATAAACTACAGTGCAGGGAAGTGGATTCGGCTTCATCCTGGCAGTCAGTCGAGGCTCTGTGCCCTGTTGACTTGCACCTGTCTCAGTTTTTTAACCGGGGTCTGAAAACAAACTTTTTTGGGGTCCGGAAGAGGCCATGAGGCCAAACAAACCCCGAACCCACAGGTTGGGTACAATGCAGCACCGGCCGGGGTTTGTTTTTTGGACCACGGGCTGTAAATGACCTCTCGCTTTTCCCTCCTCGCTGCGGCAAACATTACACACAAACACATGCGAAAAAGGCACCGTTCCCAGCTGGAGGGACGAAAACAGGCAGAACCGCCGGAGTACAGGTTAAACAGGAGCGGAAACTTCCAGAAACAAACACCCCCCCCCCCCCCCCCCCCCCCCCCCCCACACCATCGTCTTTTGAAAAGATACTCGGAAGAGTTGGCATGGGGAGCCCATCTGTTTCCATGTAGTCATTGTGGGCCGCAGTATAGACTCTGTAAAGGCTNGGGGAAAATTCCAAAAAAAAACACCCCCCCCCCCCCCCCCCGCATGTATCCCAAGAATTCTAACAGAAGAAATCAAAACACTTTAATTTCATTGCTCATCATCATTTTAAAAGCTGCGACCACAGATCATCACTTATTCCCATAGTTGCTTCCACAACCGTTATGGGTACGGTACATATGAATACAAACTTTCTTCAGATCGTCGAATTTCTTGCCAAGACCCTCGGGCCATGATAGAATTAAACAGGCTTCCCTTTGAAGGCTAACTGTACACAGCCACAGAATATCAATGACTCTGATTGACTCGTCTAAATTATGCATGAAACGTAATTCCGCGGCACACAGGGACAGCTTAGCGTTTGCCGAATCTCGCAGATCTTCGCGCGGCACATGGAAAACCAGAGATGTTTATGAAGCTCGGCCTCTACGTTGTCCTTCTTTCAGGCTAATGAGCTTCCTTGCGCGTTATTTCTGTCTTATATCCCCCCCAGACGCACGCCGGACTAATCCGGGACGACCCTGAGCGCTGAGCTTCATCGGCGCGGCGCTCGATAGATTCCCCACAATGCATTCGGCGGATGGCCGATACCCGCGTCGGGTTAAAGGTGACGAAAACCGACGCCGGAAACCAGACGCCGATCGGAAGGTTTCCTATAAGGCGGCGTGCAGATGTTCTGCGGCAGCCTCCGCCGTGGAGCTCTTTACGGACAGGGACGCGGCCGCTGGCGCTCGACGGCACTTCAGTAGAAACCGGCTGTGCGGTTATAAACCATGTCAGCTGCCATCGAAAAGCAACTTTTCACCCAAAGGCCCGAGACACCAACGGACGCCGCAGGTAAGGAAATTTAGGCAGACTCGAGTGTTCGCTGGGGGTGTCGTGCAAGCGGTCGACAGCTTCTTCCGCTAATCTTCGCACCACAAGGGATCCAGACGCTTGGCAGCGGTGAGAAATCTGGAAAAGTCTCCCAGACGCTGGCGCTTTGTACTATACTGAAGCGAAAATGAGCGGAAACACTTTTTGCGGCTGTTGTCAGAAGCGGAGGTGACGACATGGAGCTTGTTGTTCTTTGGATGCGTTATGTGAAAAATGGTTGACAGAAGGGAGCGCTTAGGAAAACCGATGGAAAAAGAACAACAAACCAGCAGGCGGATGGACTCAACGACCCCCGACGCGGTACACCCGGGCCGGGTCACCCTGGGTCGAGCAGCAACGCAGTCGCCCGAAATACATGCGTTTGGACTGCGAGAGGTGCAAGCCCAGGTGGGCACGGGGGTCAACATTCAAAACGAATCGGCTGCTAAACCCTCCAGAACCGACAGGCCGAGACCTACGGGGCACCAGCACTAGATGTGGCCCCCAGGACCATTAAAAAAGACATCGACAAGCCCCACTGCTTGAACCTGTTTTCAAATATCTAACAATTCACTTACCCAGCTGTGTTTAAGCCACAAATTATCCTTTAGACCAAACGTTTTCATTGTTGTCTGACTTTTTCGGGTGAGAATGAGGTGGGTTGCCTGACTCCCCCCCCCACACCGAACTGCAGCCCACTTTCTCTCTCCCCTCAACTGTAAGCCTGGGCTCCCCACAGATTCGTGGCTATTAAGCATATGTCACACGTCCCAGTTTAATTGTCTGATACGACTCAATGACACATAAACGGTCTATTTTGAGCCGGCAGCAGATCGGCTGCAGGCGCCTGATGGGGAGAACTAATCCTTAGCGCCCGTCTCCTTGCTAAGGATTGCGATTCCCTCAACAATGGCTGAGGCCGAAGCCGCCTCCGCGGGATCAGGCCCTCCGAACGGGGAAGGGCCAGTAATGTGGCATTAAACCGGGATTAGGATCCTTTATTAAGATGTTTCTGATCCCACGTCTGAAACCAGCGCATCGATTCCCACTCGCTGGTTCTCCGGTGCCCGAGGAGAACGGGGAGAGATGGCTGCACAATAGCAAAGTTTAATGAGGAGCCGGGTCCTCAGCTCCATCTCCTGCTCCCGCCACACGTCCCTCTTCTCTTTTGCAGCCCTGCCGTGTGAATGTAACCCCGGGTCACCTGTGAACGTGGATCATATCGTATTTCCAACTCTCCATTTTAAAAACCATTTTATCCTGGCTGGAGTGACCTTAGTGTGGAGCTCAACCCCGGAAGCACCCGGCTCGTGACACTATGCTCTGGACACACACGCACACACGTGTGCGCGCTGCGGGCGATTCAGAATGACCAACTAACCTGAAATGCATGTCTCTCTACTGTGGGAGGAAACCAGAGCGCCTGGAGGAGAGCCACAGGCTCGGGGAGAAGATGCGAACTCCACGCGAAGCTGGAGCCGTGTTCAAACGTGCCGCAGAACAGCCCAGGCGCTCATTGCTGCCCCGCCGTGTCGCCCTTATTTACCACATCGAATCTGGAAAAAAAAAATCACAACTTGCGCCTCACGCTTTGTGAGACGACGCACTCAACTTGTTAACTCGTGCGTATGTTCGACCGATTCCTGCTGCTGACACTTGAGGTTGTCCAGATATCACCTTGGTGGGAACTGCTGCTCGCCATTGTGTCTTTAGATTTGCTATTTGTAAAAATAATTTAGTTTGGATCTGGGGCTCCGAAGATGTGTGGGGTGACCAGTTGTCTGCGGTCACGTTAAACTGACCAAATTAAATGAACTACGACGTGATTTTCTTCAGCGCGGTGCCTGTGAGGGTAAAAAAAAAACAAAAAAAAACACCGTGGTAAATGGGCAGAAGCGAACAGTTTAAGGAAAATCCCGAACAGGAGCAAACAGCGCCACGGCCCAAAGCGCCGAGGCCTGCAGGTCGGTCTGGCAGAAACGCGAGCGGCCGAGAAGATGAGAGACGCCGTGTTTTCGGGAACGCCGGGGTAAAGGAGGCGGACGGAGCCCGCGGTGACGGCCGAGGGGGGTGTTGACGCCCGTGTGGGGAGCTTTTTGTTTGCTCAGCGCTTTTCCCTTCCCACGCCGGGCTGCTGGGGGATCTGCTCTGGCCTGTAGCCTGAAAGCAGCCAAATTAGCGGCATCGCTCTCGATCCCTGGGGGGCAGGGGGGGACCAAACAGGCTGAGACGGCGGCCCTATCCCAACCCGCCGAAGCGGTGGCAGATGAGCTCCTGGGTAGAGACTAATGTCAATCTCTGCCTGCCTGGGCCTGTAACGGGGGCTCAGTGAATTTCGGAATATACATCCAAAAGTCAGTCGCCTCTGCTTGCCTTTCTGAACAAGACGGCCTCAGTAAATCCAAACTTGCAGTTACAGGTAACTCGCCGAAAGTTCGGGATCTGGATTCGATGAGATCGAGGAGGGACTGTAAGGAGGAGGGACCCGGAGGGGGCCGAACAGGGCCGGGGTCGGCTGAGACACCAGGCTGTGTGATAAGGGACCCCCGTCACCTTGTTACGTTACTATGATCGGAGTTTTATGGCTGTCAAATGCAAACATGCCCACCTTACTATCAAACGCTTTAGGCCGTTGAGAATACATTACAGCTCTGTAAACAGTCCCACCAGGCATATGGTGAGGTGTGCTGAGACCAAACGGTTGGTGCACCTGAGCTCTCCGGGCCCCCGGAACATCAGCGGGCGTTGACAAGAACCCGCGTCCGTCTCCGTGGACGCGAAACCGTATGGGCAGCGGAGCCAGCGACGGGACGCGACGCGGACCCGTCCCACGTTCCCTCGCACGTCTTTGAAGAGCGTTTGCAGCGCTTCAAAATAACGCAGGTGAAGAACAATCGAAAAAGCAGCAGCTGTTTCAACAAACCGTGCCCAGGTGTCCCATTGAGAGATATCCCACACGGTCTGGTGTCCACAGTACAAACAAGACCTCTGCAGGGTTCACTCAGCGTCCAAAGTGAGCGTTCAAAGGAACAAAGGTGTCGATTCTGCGTGTTTTGCTGAGGCTTTAACTCAAAATCATCCACATTTTTATCCATTTATGCACTTTTTCTTTTTCATTTCTACATTAAAGCACTGAACGCATAGATAAATACTATAGTCTATGGTACGTATATTACGGCTGGGCGTGTCGCGCTGTGGGAAGCTTTACTGCGAAGCAGACGACGATGATATATATTTTCTGCAACTAAATTCGAAAAACGCTGCAACTTCCTGCGACGTTACAGTAAAAATGCAATAAAGACGACAGAGTTCTACGGGGGGCTGCCGAAAAATCAAGATGGGCCGCAGCTTGGAACAAATGCAAATATCTACTTTTTATACATGCAAAGGTTAGGAGAACCCGCGCGGTATCTTCTAATTCAGAGAGAGATCATTTACCTTGCTTATAATAAATAAAATAAATACTACAATCCCGCGTTTTGAGTGCCAAAATATTTGAGCTTATTTTCCAAGGCCACAGCTTGACAAGTAAAGGCCCACGTTTGCATTTTTGTGCATTTATGCAAAACTGTCACGTAACTCAAAGACCAGGTCATCTGTCTTACGTGTAGCGGTGCGTGTGACTGAGCTGCGTCTGAACCTGGGTTCCGACCTTCCGTCCCGGCGGTTTGAAAAGGTCACCAATGTGCGATTAAGGGGCTCGGCGTGAAATCAAAGACCATTTTTAAAAGAACGGTTATCGCCACCCTGGCTGGTGAGGCTCATTTAAAGCTCTGCTCGATCGCGATCGCGGTCACCAGGCTCCTCTGCCCTTCCCGTTTCTCATTCTCCCAAGGTTCCAGTTAAGCAATGATCAGAAGAGACCAGTCCGGTTATCACAAGTCCTGCTTCTGTAACAGAGTTGGTTTTATTTGGAGAAAGAAAAAAAAAAAGCGACGGACTTGTATCCCATCCAGGGTTTACTTTTGTATCTTGACGCCCAGCGATTCAAAAATTAGTTAATATTACAATTGATTTGGGAAATTCTTTACACAAAAGCTTTCAGAATGTATTACATTGGTGGTGGAAGCAAAAATACATTCATTTGCTGGCGTAGCAGCTGCCGGTGGGGTCTTGTAAAGTTATAGTCTTTTTCATAACGTGTTATGTTTATCGGAAGAAACATTACTGTTTACCTGACCCGTCTTTGGCAGGTAATCGGTTTGAAGAAAAAGCACCAGTTTGTACAGCACAGTATTCTTGCCGGGTTGGTTCAGAGCGAATACCCTCATCGGGGGGATTACGGCAGGAACGGGATTTGAACCAGGATCCTCCGGGTAACAAGGTGGGCCCTGGTGGGGGGGTCCTAGCAGCTCAAACCTCTCCTGGAACTTGAACTAGCTTCCTTCAGCTGACAAACTGCTGCCCTTCAAGGCAGACACCCCCCCCAGGAGCTCCCAGCAGCCCTCCCCACCAGCGCCCTCTGCAGTCTCGCAGCATCCTCTTCCGGCACAACGGTGCACAAGCGAAAAGCCGCGACTATTCCTGCGTTTAGGAAAAGGCGACTGGTTAACAAAAAAAAACTACAAAAGCCATATAAAGCTATAAACCGTGCAAACTCTAAACAGCACTTAAATAAAAGTTTACAACAAAAGCTGCGTGGAACAAACGGCAGCGTGATCACCAAAACTGACTAGCAAACCTTTCCGACAACATGGGAAAAAAATGGAGCAAAACGCCCTGATTCTGGAGATGCAGAAAAGCATCTGTTTACATCACTGGAACAAAAAAAGGCTGCAGGGTCAACAGCTAAACCTGCTTCATTATAAGAGGAGCTCAGTCCATTGAATAGTTGGATATGTTTGCAAATTTGCCACATTAAATGCTTTTGGCTGCGTACACAGGCTACATTCTGGCCGAGCAGATTGAAATTATTTCCTACTGTATGAACGCAAGGTAAGTATCTATCACCAGTGCTGTAGAAAGAGGATTCAAAGTGGGACTGGAAGCAAAACACTATTGACACAGATATAAAATCCACAGGATCCACATTCTGTAAAACAAAACATTATTTAATCTCAACTTTACCTTGAGATGACACATCACCAGAGGACTAAACAGTGAAATAACTGAAAAGGTCGTGACTCCTATTCTACACACGGACATCTGTGTTAAGTGAGTGAGACCGGCGTTCAAAGGCGATCTGGTGAAAACGATGGGTAGAGAGCGGGAGAAATGGTGAAACGCACGTGAGCCACCGCGCCTCTCAGCTCCACTCTAAATCAAAGCACAGCATTCTGCTAGAATCAGACAAACCAAAGATGCCGTCATGTGACATTTCAAACCATGAGAAAGAAATAAAAGACAACAGGCAAGAAAGCAGGAGACCCTGGTATGACATGTGCACAAACAACTGTAATATGACTCTTTCAAACACGTCTCACTGCTTTGATGGTTGGAAGGGACTGGAGGATGTGGGGTGGGGTGGGGTGGGGTGGGGTGGGGTGGGGGGCACAAAACAGCATGACAGCCAAGTGGAAACGTTCTTCTCCAACACAAACGGGCCACAAGGAAAAACTTTCCCCAGATCCGTCTTTCCCAGGTTTATCAGGTAACAAGATAACTCTCCCACGATGGGATAGCGTGTCTAAGAGTTTGAGCTTCTGGAAAAGATTCAAATGTTTATTTATTTATTTTTTTAATCTGACAAGAGCAAGCTCTAGTTTTGCTCAGCAGCCGAGAAACGGGACTGACGCCGTGTCCAATGAAGTCCCACACTTAGGATTTTTCTGTTTACACTTTTTTAAAATGTCAATAAACGTGATTTACAGGAATTTGAAAATGGTTAAACGGACCACTTTGTGCATCTCTGTTGTCCTTCATTCTCCATTCCCCCCCTCCTGCTGTCATCCACTCAGCAATCCCCTCTCCAGCGACCAGGAGGCGCCGCGTGCCAGTCTCTGATACCCCTTGCGGTCTCTGTCTAGCGGAACAGCCGGTAGGTGCGAGGCAGGCGTCCGTCTTTGCTGGACAGCGCGGCTTGGATGTCTTCGTAGGAGGGCATCTCCGCCAGGTCTCCTAGCGCTGCCACTGCCGGCTTGCTGTGCAGCATCCTGGTTGTCACCCTTCTGATGTCATTTGCTGTGACATTGCCTATGCGTGGACAAGGGGGAGATGCCACAGGTTAACCTTCACCCACCAGCTTTCTCAACTGCTGTTCAGGGCAAAAAACGCTATTTCCAGTAGTCATTTGGGTTTAAAAACATGCGTGTAAAGTCTCAGAAGATGCACAACTTCACTGGTACATCAAAAGCAGCCACTAAAAAAAAAAAACAGGTAACAAACTTTGTTAAGTGTCAACAAAGAAATAAAATGTAATGACTACATTTTCTGATAGAAGAAAAATTGTTAAGTGCCGTCAATTCATTTTAATTTAACTTTCAAATGACTGTCCTTTGAAACGTGGTTTTAGACGAAAACATAATTTCCACATTTATTCTTTGACAGGATTCACTCATTCACTCTCCATAACTACCAAATGCAGGGTCCCACTGGTCCGGAATCTGTCCCACAGGCGTAGGGCCCAATGCGTGAGGGGCCACCTCATCACAGGACACCCCCCTCTCTCTCTCTCTCGCTCTATCACTCCCTCACAGCAAAAGGGCAAAATAAGGTGGACCAACTCACCGATGAGCTGGCACAGCTCGTGTGGGAGTTTCCTGCGGCCTGTGGCCAACACCTGTCTCCCCACGTCCTCGAAGATGACAGGCCGTGACTCCAGGTTCATCATCAACATCGACTTCAGTTGCGTTTTGGCACGTTCCAGCTCCATCTGAACGTAGGGCACAGCCATGACACACCTCCCACCATAGCCAACACCTTCTGTACATACCAGCGTCTCTGGAATTTGTTTTATCACTCGTCTTACCTCTCCTGCCACACTGGACATCTGAATAAACTCTCTTGTTATGATCTCCACCATTTCCCGTACCTTAGCAAAACAAGCAAAGGTTAGTTTGAATTCACTGCACATAGAGGTTTATCAGCTGCACTGTCTGGTACGCATCATCATCATCATATTTAAAGTTCTGAAACGGCTACAAATCCAAACAGATAATAAACAAAGCAATAGCAACAATTGTTTTATAACGTTTGGTATACGAAGGCTGACAGGAAACTTACTTTCTTTAGTAAACATCACAATTTAGAATCGCGGAAAAGCTACACATCCGAGTCTGTTGACTGACTGATCGTTTTCCCGATTAACGCCACGCATCTCCGCCCGTCTGTCACGCAACACACCTGTCTGGGATCTGCACTGGCGTGGATGCAGAGCAGGCCGCTGTCCTCGTAGCTGTGATGGTAGGAGGTGGCGTTGTACATCCAGTGGTGCCTGCGGAGCAGAGTCAACAACGTGTTTCAGGGCTCTCGTCTGAGGTCTCTCCTACCTGCCTGCCTCTAAACTGCCAGAAGGTTCCATACCTGTTGAGTACATTGAGGTAGAGGCGAGTGAACATGCCCTTGCCAGGTCCCCCTGCTGAGAAAGACCCGCCTCCACCCATCATCATGTTGAGAACGGCAAAGGGGATGAAGTCGTCTTCCTGCCACACAGGTTCAGCACACCAAGGTCAGGCTCGGACAGCAGGACCGACGAGAAGACGCCACGCAGCGCTGTGTGTATACTCACAAGGAAAGAGCAGCTTTCCAGGCCGATCATGATGTGTGTAAGCTCAGGGATGGGTGTTGGGCCCAAGCTCACATCTGACATGTCCTTCTCTGTCTGAAATGAACAAGGCGCGGATTGTTAGCTGGATCGAGCATAAGCAGGTCCGAACACGCCTCAGTAACGGGATTAAATACGGAACAATTCAGGTAAGGTACGATAAGAAGCTCTGCTGACCTTAATGATGCCCCCAGTGTACTGTGCAACAGACTTGTCGACACTGGTGGATTTTCCTGCTCCCCACACCGGAGTGACACCCAACAGATACTTCCTGGCACAGGCAACCAGCTGCTCGTGCTCAATTCCCACACCTGCAAGCACCATATGCTCTGGGCAGTAATAGCTGCGCAGGTAGGTATGCAGTAGAGTCCGGTCAATCTTCTCCAAGTTTTGGGGGGGGCAAAAGCGAGGCAAACCCACGGTGTTCCCTCGATATGCCGCCTGGAACAAAGAGGAGAGGTCACTTAGCTGTAGAGAAACAAAGTTAGCTTTCGGTTTTTTCGCAGACAGCAAATTTTTTTGTAGATTTATTTATTTTTAAATCAAGGTTTCATTGTTCTTTAACCTCAGGGTCACCCACTCACCGCATGAATCATTTCTGTAAGTAGGGGCTCAGGGTCTGGTCTCATGTTAAGATCTTCCAGTTCAAACCGCACAGCCATGCGGGCCATCTCAATCTCCTCATCTGCACCAACAAACCAGCGCATCAGTACTGTTCTGCAATTTCGTTGCTTCTGCCGACTGACTGCCTGACAAAACAGACTCACCCAAAAGACGTGGCTGAAGAACAGCTTCTGACAGGAGGCTAACCACCGTGTCCAGGCCTTTAACTTCAGCAGAAACTGCATACATGGTTGTGTCCCTTGACAGGAATGCAAAATGTGTTCAAAGTGGAGCACCTATTGCCTATTTTGTCTAGGATGTTCTAGACTAAATTCCATCTAACAACCCAGGTACACGCCAGCTGGAGTGAAGCAGGGGTTATACCTCGACGTTTGACAGTCACAGATCCCTCCGTGCTTCTCGAGAGTAAGGAGGATTTCATCTTTGCTCCCATACTGTGCTGTGGACTAAACAGATGGCACGACATAAAAGATGAACGATGCACTGTTCAAATGCGCAACTGTTAAAATGTGTATGTTTTGATCTCATGTCAGGGTTGCGCCTCAATAAGAACAGGTAGAGGACAAAGTATCCCTGCCTGCTGACATAAGCGCACGTAGCTTTCAGTGTAGCAGAACACTAAGCACACAGTCCATTGTGAAACACACAAGAAACTACTAAAGACTTACAGAAAAGGCAAGTTTTTCCACAAAGTGTGCAATTCCACTGGGGTACTTTGCCTCGTGCCTAGATCCTGAATTTATCAAAACTGAAAACACACAGAAGAATGGAAATATAAAACTTATTATGCAAACGGGGTGCTTGAAAGAACGAGAATGTTGGCAGTTAGCCCAAAATTAAACTTTAACACATCTTTTGAATAATTCTTGGAACACAGCCATTCTACTTAACCATATCCTTACTACACTACTCGCAAAAGGCTAAAATCCTCAGTCCCACTTACTTCCAACTGTGCAGAACTGACCAAACTTGTTTTGTGAGGCAATCTTAAGACCATTTTCCAGAGTCGTGATTTTTGTCTCATGCTTTTCCTGCCCATCCACACATGCGAAGACGGGTTTGGGGATGCCGGGTAAGGGTGTAGATAGAGACACGTTTGGGTAGGCGCCACCGGAGCTGTATCGTCTGTAGGCTGCGATGCCGAACCTTCGTGGGGAAACGGGAAATACATTAGTTGACCGGTGCACAATTTAGCAGCACGTAGCGCCGCACAACCAAATACAGCTCTTCAGCAGTCAGTAGCACCCCGTTCAGAACTGCTGTCTCATAATCAAAATGTTCTGGGTTCAAATCCCTTTCCTTCTGCAACACACCTGATCGAGGTCCTTAACTTGAACTGTTACAGGTACCAATGGGAAAGTTCAGTATCTAACGCTGTAAGTCGGCCAAAACAAAGATATTATAAAAAATTAAGGTGGTAATAATAACAATGTGCCAGCAGGTTAGCATCTACCATGCAGCTATTATTCGATGGCACTTATACGACCACTACTGCAATACCGCTCCCTACTTTATCAGTACACGATGTCGACGAAGACGGAAAAAGTACAAAAATGCACACACATTTCTGTTTATAAGTTTTGAAACGTGACGTCTTCTGTAAGACATCGCAATAAGGACACTTGTCCTCAGCCTTAGAAATGTTATGAAACCGAAGACAACGCAGCGGTAGTAAACAAATCTCCCGTAACATGTAATGTGAGGCAGGTACTTCATCCGGAAATCGGAGGAGAAGATCAACGAGGGGCACACGATCATCCAAACTGGCATTTCGTACGTATCTTCATTTTTACAAGGCGAAATGTTACCGTTTTACTTGGCCCCACGTCCTAAATCGTGACATGTGCGCCGCCATCTTTAAGTGAGACCCGCCTCTGTTCTTGCGCGTGCTTCAGGAAACGGTTCCTCGGGACTTCCTGTTTCATGTTGCATAGCAACTACGAAAGGGCTGCAACATACTTTCCGCAGCTTCTTTTGGATACGAAATGATTTGTCTCAGTCTCAACATTAAAATGATCACTGGTGAATTCAGCAGACGCACACACCCGCCTGTTTTCCTATAAGTACTGTAACCATACAGTATAATAGTTGCTCGCCATCTACGCCTTGGCTAGTGGCTCTAGTTTGTTACCATGATATCATATTACATTAGTATAAATAATGCAATAAAATAACGGGTAAATAGTAAAACTATTATAGAATCGTTTTTGTAAAGTAGCAAAAACTGCGAGAACTGACTGCTACGTTATATTCTGGATTAAATACACCAGTCAATTCAGGTCAGTCCTAATACTGATACTTTTACATCAGATCATCTTTACTCGGAATAAAGTGAAGTATGTAAGCGAATTGTAGCGATAATATGAAATCTCCTGGTTATGCATCGAAAAAGGGATTATGTTTATTAATATACTGCTAATCGTTGGAGCTGCCAAAGTACTTAAAAACTCACTATGATGACGTTTGTCAGTCAGTCGCAGGAAAGTGACGAATGTAGCCGCAGTACACACTTAACCTTAGTAATGCTCATCCGATATTAAACAAACAACAGCTTTAATGACTACGAATTATTGCATTTTATAAAAATCGCACGACAATTTTCGAAATATTAATCACGCAGCTTAATTTTATACGGCATATTAAGCTGTATATACATCTTTTTCTCTAAATGGAGTCGTTCACATACTTCCTGAGTGTGGCAGCGCGGAGGGATATGCGAAGACTGTGACTGTGCGCATGCGTGGGCCCTCTTTCTCTTCCCCCCGCTGAAAGGTAGGAATGTGTTCCGCGCGATAGTCTCAATGATTTGACTTTTTTCTGGTTTTATTTGGGTTAAATACACCTATCTTTACAGTTAAGTGACAGTTTTGACTATATAATTACTTATTTGGCTTAACTTAGCTGGTCTTTCTTGCCGTGGTATTAAAAATGCAGCTTGATGGTTCACTAGTAAAGCATGCGGTCGCCGAACAGGGCTGTTGCACAAGGCCTCTCAGTGTGGCGACAGCACGTCTGTGTTAAATCGCAACAGAACTATAGTGTGGATATTAAATAGTTGCCTAGTGTTATGAATTATCATTCCAACCTGGTTCCTGCGTTTGATCACGCCAATGTAAGTGTTAAAATGCTGTTTCGCAGGTGTGTGAAGATGTCTGCCCATCTGCAGTGGATGGTGATCCGGAACTGCTCCAGTTTTCTCATAAAGAGAAACGGCCAGACCTACAGCACTGTAAGCTGCCCTCATAAACTGCAATAAAGTGTCAGAAAGCAGCTTATTCCAGAGCCCTGGATGTCACCATCCGAGATTACCAGGGCTTAGGCCTCTGGCGTTGTATGGACAGTAAGAAAATGGAGAAAGGTTGGCATTCAAGTGGTGTTTTGTTTATATATTGTAGGAACCAAACAACCTGAAGTCCAAGAACTCCTTCCGTTTCAATGGGCTTGTGCACAGGAAGACCGTAGGAGTCGAGCCGGCAGCCGATGGAAAAGGGGTGGTGGTTGTCCTGAAGAAGCGGGCAGGTATTGACGCTCACTGATGTAGTAAGAAAATGCTGCACACGTGAGATCAAAACTGTATGTCAATACTTTGAGCGTATTCTTAATCATTAAAAGGTTTGCCGGGATGTTTAGGAACGTAAAACTTTTAAGTTGGTGGTCTTAGTCATGGCTGTCAGTTTTTTTTTTTTTTAAAGTATAATTCCCCCCCTCATTGTTTCAATTATGAAAGCTTGAACTGTTTTGCCAACATCAAGGATATTTTTAATAAACAATTGTGAGTTTTCACGTTATCCATACATGCGGAACGTAATTTTGCTCCGGTACCCTTGAAGTAAAAGACAATGTGTGCACACCGTGTTTTCAGGCCAGCGTAAACCTGTCTCTTCGTATGAGAGGATCACCATAAACAAGAACTCGCGTGCTACTCTGAGCAGCTTGCGCCACATCATCCGTAAGAATAACTACAGGAAGGACCTGCGCATGGTAGGTTTGAGCAGCTGTGAATCGTCGTTGTTGTTACTCTATTTTGATGATTCCGTTGTAAAGCCTAGGATAAAGAGGGGTGTTAGTAATCGGTGACTAAGACAGGGCAACAGCTGCAGCTCTGCGGTCTCTACGAGTCGTGTGAAGAGAGATGAATCTTAGCGGACACGACTTTAGCAGAAAGTCAGAAATTGGGAGCGGATCTGAAGTCCAAGCTCGTTCCCACAGCCTGGTTGCTTCACTAATGTCCGTCCGACAGGGTCCTGTCACACACACTTAACAATATGTGTATAATGAGTTGATCCAGGTGAGTTTGGGTAGCTGACATGACCGCTGGATACAGATGTCTCTTGTTTTTGTTACAGCGGTTTGTTTTCTGCAATTAGTTTACTTTTTCGACAATTGGCAAAATATAATCCCAATTTTTCATCCACTGTTTCCCAATTTCTTACCTACTCGGTATCAGGTGGTGGTGTTTAAATGCTGTAGCTGGGAAACTGAACAAAAAGTTTACTTGACTTTCTTCTTTATGCTGGATTTTCTTTAACCTACCTGAGCTGAACTCTTGAGTTTAAGAAAGTATTTTTTCTGTTTGACATCATACATCCGTGAACAGTTGGCACGAATAGCTTTTATTTTAATAAGCTTTGTAAAGTGCTATTTTATATATTGCCTTTAAACGCTTATTTTCATAGCAGATTTAAAATAAATTCTGTCACTAGAACTATCGGAAATAAGCGGTAGAAATTTCAGGGACAACTTTACAACCAATGTGCTTTTGTTGTCTTGCGCGGGACGTGGTCAGCTGAATGTTTGTTCCGTCTCCGTTGCAGGCTGCCCTGCGTCGGGCGAGTGCCATCCTGAAGAGCCAGAAACCTGTGGTGGTCAAGAAGAAGCGTACCAGAGCTACCAAGACCGCTTAACCGAACCATGGGTGGTGTTAATAAAATTGGTTTTTTTCTTCACTGATTCATGGGTTTTCTTTGTCTTGCCTGCAGAAATGAGTTGTTTTGTGACACCTAATGAGGTTTTACACATAGCCCTGTGTGCAGAATAATCCTGTACTGAACTTTAAAACTAACAACTTTACTCCTATAAATGGGGCTCACAATCTTTCATTTAAACTTTTGTCATTACCTTCATGCTACGATTCTGCCCGACTCACTCGCTCAGACTGACTTTACTTTTGTTACAGAGTTAGCTGTGCTGTATTCTGTGTTTAAAAAAAAAAAAAAAATCCCATTAAGATTTCAACATCGTATCACACAGGTGGACTTAGATAAAATCAAGCGACCAAACTCATTTTGGTAGTTAGGAGCTGCTGGGGGTCAGTTAGGAGAACGGAACCGGTCCTCTGCGGCGGAAGGCGAGATGTCTCGGTCTGACCTGGTGGCTGTTCTGGGAACACTATACAGTGGGGCGGTGAGGGCGACTTTTCCTTTCAAATCCAGAGTGAAAATGATCAAGTGCACAATGCAAAGATGTCCCACGTCTTTTTGGAGCAGATGCAGGGAGGGCAGCTTCGGTTGTCGCTCAGTCCCCAGTCAGCGATGCAAAAAAATCGAATCGATCCCTGAAAGCGTCCCACTGAAATCCTTTCACCTCAGGCTTGACGAAAAACATTGACGTGTCGACACGTACCGTTAAATGGTCCTGCGAGTGGGAGCTTCGTTCTGGGATGTCAGTAACTTCTGTCGCTGTTACACCAACGCGTTTTCCAGCCTGAATCCGACAGGGCTGCCGTGTTTCGCGGCCTCCTCCGTGCGGCAGAAATGGCTTTGAAGGAGAAAATACTGCTAACCGTTCAGCTGGTCTTCACCCTGTGTGTGGTGTCCACGTTTCCCAAAGCCGGAGTAACGTTTGAGCTGGAGGACACGATCCACACGCTGAGGGAGGAAAACGCGTACCTGCAGGAGCGCCTGGAGAGCCTGACCGAGGCCCTGCGGGAGCTGCGGAAGCTGCTGTGGAACCACTCCAAAGGTGAGGGCCGAGCACCCCGGAGCCACCTCTTTTTTTTTGTCCTCGTCCTCAGTGGGTTTTCAAAACGAATTCATTTTCTAAATGATCACACCCAAGGCAGCTGCTTTTGTGACCCTTCAGTCACGCAACGCGCTGAGAAGCACCTGTGTCTGTCTTACACGTTCAGGTGAATTTGACAGCGACGATCCACACGAGTGGGATGACTGGACCGAGTTTGGTAAGTGCTGCAGAAATAGTCCCCGATCTGAGTCGACAGCTTTGATGTGGAAGACATTTGTAACCAGATTTAATGGTAGGCCGTTTACGAATAAAGTCTGACTCGGGTTCGGTATCCGCCGCGTGACAGGCAAGAGCACGGATGCGTACCGGCTGCTGGAACAGGCCTTCTGCGGGACCGACCTGCGTAGCGCGTCAGGTTACGGCCTGAGATCCCCTGACCTCCTTCCGGTCTCCTCGGTCTACCTGGTCCACCTGCTGCTGCGCTGCCTGCAGTGATGAACCTCCTGCCCGGTGGACCCGCCACTCCAGGTACCCCTCAGTTCGCAGTGAACTGTTTCTCCGGGGCGCTCGAGTGTAGGGTTGCCGTCACCCTTTCACCTTGTGTCACACAGAGTAAAGTACGAAAACCACTGTAAACACATCGGCTGGGGAGACGGTAAAGAACCTTGTCTGGGTACCTATATAGTTTGTTTATTCAGACGAGATATAATAGTAAAAATGATTATTTACACACGTGCTTGTATTAAACAACTGTTTTACGCGTTGTTTCTAAGTCCGAGTTGCACGCTGGAAAATATAGAGTTTAACAGACAGAGCTGCTTTGCTCCTTACTTGTGACCCCAGGTTAAAACCAGTTTATGTCGCAGATTTTGCTGCAGAAATTCTCCTAACTCACCCTCCCAATAATAAGGTGATTTTAAATGGCTTTAAATTTGCTGTCCTGCCCATTTTTTATATGATACAGCCTGGTGACAAATGCGGGTTTGTGATGAGCATCAGCAAAAGAAAATGTGAAGAATTAAATCCAGTTTTTCTGTGTTTCTGCACTTGTGTTTGTGCTGAACTTTGTAGTCGACAAACATCATGCCGTCACGCTGGGTTTTATTATACGCTGTACGACCTCTTTGTATTTATCTTTTACTAGTGTAAATTGGCGTGACGTCGTTCTGAATAAAATGTTAAAATTAAAACATTTAACATCGAAGGACTGAAATCCTTTCTCTCTCATTTTGGTCATGTTCCCGATCCTAGCAGCAGGGGGCGCAATACACAAGAAAGGCACATTTCCCACTTTACGAAACTCTTACTTCAATGTGTAAATATACATAGATATAGATCCTGGGGCAACAGTATTATAAACTGTTTGACATGTTATTTCTAGGTCTGTTTTACACGCTGGAAAATATAGAGTTTAACAAACAGCTTGCGGTGTTTCGCTCCTCATTTGTGACCACGATTCCCTACGAGACACTAACCCCTCAAATATGTTGTCAGACACGAAGAGGGAAGCATTTGTAACCTGAAATCAAGGTTAAAAACATAAACTGTTTGTAATGTTCGCATATACAAAAGATTATAAAAAGTGTGGCTCTGCCATGATCTTCTGTCTTATGACTGCAGTTGAGCCAAAGTCCATATTCCATCGTAGGGCCTCCAGGTGGGCTAAGTCTTGCTGAAGGTCTTACGTCTTCAGTTTCTTCAGGCTTCTTTTGATGTTTCGGCATCGGGTGACAAGTTGTTTTAGTAGCATCTCTCCACCTGTGGTTGGTTCCAGTCCTCGTACCATCAGTCTGTCCCGGTTCCCTTCTTAACCCACAGTGACTCCTTGTTCTCCGCACGAAACATCATCACGAGTCTTCCTGATCGGTGGTGGTCCTTGACCACAAATCGAAGCCCACCGTGTTCCGCTATGTTATCCAAAGTGGCTCCAATGTCCAAGCAGCAGTTGGCTGTGCAGTAATTCCATCTAATTCGAGCCCAGATTTTTCGGATACCGAGTGCCTGTTTCCCACAGTTTTCAATGGTGACCAAAAACAAATTGTCACAGCAAAATTTTCCATTCCAAGTGACAAGCGATGAAGATCGAAAGGATGTTCTGAAGAGGTGGGAAACGTGAGAAGAAACTTTTCATTCAGCGCATTTTGCATTTATCTTACCCCCCATAGAGGATCTTATCACAGCTGCAACAAATCGTGTTTTGTCTTTTCTTTCTTATTCATTGAGGATTTGCAGGATTACAGGTTCCTGTATTTGGGTGGATTGTTCTAGGATGCTGTTCCTGCATTTGTCTTGTCAGAGTGATGGTCCTGCGTCGCTATGGGAGGTGACAGCAGAACCATCTTCTCACCACCGTACAAACACACGAATTACCGCCAAAGGTGTAACCCTGTACCTTTAACCCCGCTCGATTTCCCTGTTTTTGCTCTGTGATTTGATCGGATTCACCAAACGGGTAACTTTCTGCGATACTACACTTATTTTTACCACCCGTGCGAACCATCTGTGGTTCTGCTCACCGAACTTCTGCTCTTAAACCGTAGATTCAAAAGAGCTCCAGCAGAGGCAGGTGCTTATGCATATTCATTAGCAGTGGGGCCGTAACATGTTTGGTTTGGATTTTAATCACAATCGATCTTTCAGTCTCAAAATATGTTCCGGGCCCATCTGCTCATACATATTTAGGAGCGCAAACCATACGCTTAGACCTTGAACGGCAGCAGAAGCAGAGAGCAAACAAAAGCTCGATGAAACTCTAGTTTGTTGTTTGAGGAGGAAGAAATAAAAGTTTGGAAAAAGTTGGGGAAAAACAAAATTTCGATGACAGAAGAAGGGATACGAGACGTGCGGGTGGTGCGGAGACCTGGGCTGGTGTCTCCAGGTGTGGTGACGTGGCGGGAAGAGCGCTGAGAACCTGCGAGCGACTCGTGTTTCATTCCGCAGCCTTTCTGTTCGCGCCTGCGCTGTTTGTTCACCTTAGTTCGCGGCCAGAGATGTTTGTTTGGCTGCCCCGCAACATCCGGTAGATGCGTTAAGCCCGGACCCCTTCGGCGCCTCAACTTTCTCATACACCGACACTTGTATTAACTTTTTGCAAAAATATGTGATCAAATTTGAAACTGTTATTTTTTTCCACTTATAATACTTGCAGAACAGTGTCGATCCTCCAATGTACAAATTCACTTATATTCACAGTGGAACTACGATGGAGAAAAAGGCCAAAAGAAATGGTAACAGGAACGTGAAATGTATATTTTCCTGAGCAAAATGCCAAATGGTTTGTAATAAAATCAATATAACTGACTTTAAATCAATAATGAAATCAGTTATACTCTACAGGCTCCTGTTATATAAACGTTTAACCGTAATGGGCAGGGAAACTGTTTCACATTAGCTAAAGAACTTATTGGTTTCCCAGCCTGTCGTGCGTTTATTCTTATTTCCTCTCCCTGCTCATTTTACAGCATAAGGCGACCGGGCTGGTCTGTTTTTATTCTGTCACACCCTGGCCTTAAATGTACCGATGTAAACTCGGGGAATTTACCTGCTGCGAGTGAGTCGTTCTGATTTGCTCTGATTTCTGCGCCGAACAAATACCAACGAAACGCGGATCCACACAGCGAAGCGCCGTGACGGCCGGAAACAAACCGCAACCGCGTAACCGTTACAGCTTCTGCAAAGCTGGCCTCCTGTAGTTGCACGTTACGAACCTGGAAATTGTTTAAGGCGCAAAAACATCCCGAAGGAAAACCGAGGCACGCTTGTTCGAAAAAAGATCAGCACTTTGAATGGGCACGACACGCGTTCTATTTAACGTATGATTTAATATTACACGCGTAAGGTTTGCGGTTAAGCCGCGCAAAATCGGTTATATCGGTCGCACATTTGATATTGTGGCGCGGGAGTATCGACAGATTCGGCCTTTGTTCTCTTAATTAAAATGACCCTCCCGCATGGATTAGTTATTGAGCCATTTGTGCGTAAATTTACATTCGATTGTCCTGAATCGCTCGGGCAAAAAAAGTCAATTTACATTTGCAAAGACTTGCTGCAGGTAACGCGGGAACGAGGCGGTACGGCCGAGGGTAATATCCCTGCCTTTGAACGGCCCGAGCGGCGGCACTAGAGCCGCACAATGCCATGTAAATCAGCGCATTGTTTGATGCTGTTCGCCCAAGGCCTCGCTTTCTTCTCGCTCTCCTCCCCGCACAGAAACGCTCGCCGCCGCCGCTCTTCGTACGGGAAGCCGCTCCGATTTCGAGCCCACGGGTTCTGCCGATTCCTATTATTCCTCCCTTCTGCGAACCTGTGGGGGAAAAAACCCGAGCGACGGAGGGCCCGCGAGCTGGGAGGGAGTCGAAGGCCTCGCAAGCAGGCCGGCGGTTTGTGGCGCCCTCAACCGCCGTGGCGTCGTCTTCATTCGTCCGTTCATCGGCCGGGCTTCTCGCCTGAGGTCCGGACCCTTTGTTTCTCTCGTAGCGGAACCCGTGCGAGATGCACCCTGCATCAAGCCCTGAATGTTGTGTCTAGATTTCTGGCCCAGATGATCCCCGCACAGCCCACAGACGTCGGATGGAGCGACACGGCAGTCGAATCTGTCAAACGCAGAAAGTATCCTCCCGTCACTCCCACAGCCGCTATTTTTCCCTCCAATAAAGCTGTTTGGATGAGGAAAAAGAGGTAGGAAACAGGCGGAACTTTCTAGCTGATCCCCGTCACCCAGAGCAGATGAGCAGGTACCTCGAATCCAGGTACCTCGATTTTGACGAAACACGGCTGTCATGAGCCACCCCCCCGAGCAACGTTTCTCAAACACTTTTCGGTCCAGTTGAGATTTACGCAGCTAATGGCCTGTTTCGCTCCGCCGAATGAGGCCGGGTTTTTGCCGCCGAAGCAGCGTTCGAGTAGTTTAGTGCTTTCGGCCCGATCAATAGACCACCCATTAGCGCCCCCGTTCCGCCGCGATGGCCCGCGGACGATTGAAACGTTCGGCTGCGTAGTTTGGACAGTTTGTCCGAATGCACCTTAAAGGCCGGCGTTTTTTGACACGCGGCGGATTGAAAAAAAAAAAAGCTACACAGGTGTGACTTTTATTTTTTAAATGAACATTTCGGAAAATGCGACCTGTTACCTAGAAATAGTCGAGGCGAGTCCGCCGCAGCTCGGTGAGCGTTTGTGTTGCGCTGGAGAGGCGGCGAGTAGTTTAAATAACAACTACAGGCGTGAGGAGAAGCCGGGGAGCGACAGAGAAGAGGAGGAAAAAGTCGAGATTTCGCTAAAGGGCAGAGAAACCTCCTCAGGATGAAGGCCGTCTGACACGCTAACTTTCCACACATGAATAAGGCGCGGTACTTTGTAGGTAGTTACCAGAACTGTTAGTTTTCTCCTGGTTGTCCGAGGTATAACATGCAAGTCACAGCA
Organism: Arapaima gigas; assembly: GCA_900497675.1. Taxonomy (NCBI): domain Eukaryota; kingdom Metazoa; phylum Chordata; class Actinopteri; order Osteoglossiformes; family Osteoglossidae; genus Arapaima; species Arapaima gigas. The sequence continues at coordinate 28,340 of UFQX01001218.1, read as the reverse complement.
AGGTTTCCACACACGACAGCCAAGTCCTTCTTGGAGTCACAGTGTCTGTTGAGAACGGGCCGCAGGTTCATCTTGCTGAAGTTCACGAGAAGGGTTCTGGTGGCTGGCGACGGGCAAGAAACAACACACACTCACATGGGAGATGATGTTTGCAGCGGCACAAGCAGCTCAGACGTTTTGCCGGGCAGCAACACTAACAGGGGTGGGTATGAAACGTGAAGATCGAGACTTTAACAGCCTTTCAGGAACAGCAGCGAAACGGTCGTCACCTTATTCTGGGAATTTAGTGAGACTTTCATTTCAGCGTAGGGTGGGGTTGTTCTCCGTTTTGAAGGTAAGATGCCCACCAGCCCCAAGACGGTGTGTGTGGCTCCCGGGCGGGGGGGCAGGGGGATTTAGTGCGTTTGCATCGTTCTTCCTGACACCAGCTGGGGACGCGGCGTTTTCGGAGCCCCTCTCCACACCAGCACCATCTCCACCCCCAGCCGAGCTCCTCCGGTTCTTCACAGTTTTCATACACGCAAATAGACGTTTGTTCACATCCTGTGCCAGGGACCGACAGAGAGATCTGAGCTGTGCGATAGGACCTGCGCACAGCTGGACGTTTTACCTCTTCGCGTGCACGACACGCACGTATACAGAACACAGGTAATTAAAACGCGGGGGCCCTTTGTGGGACTTGAACTAACAACCTTCTGGTGACAAACCGGGCCCTTAATGAGAACGCTGCCTGTTTAATGGCTTTGAACGAAGTGACAAATCACTCTCAATTAGCTACTCAGCAGCCAAAGGTCTGCACAGACCCCGAAGCAACCCCCCCCCCCGGCCGCCTCTCGAACACACGCCACCACCTGGCTCTGCACCCCGGAGGGATGAGTCAGAGCCTCGAGTGCTTCTTCACAGCGCTGCATCCACTCCAGCCAGAGCTCCTGGAACCACTGCTGTCCTCCTGATGTCCGAACCAACCTGACTGCTCAGGATCATTGCGACCTTGGGGAGGGTGGGCCTGAGGAAAGCGTCTTCTTGCTGGACGTAAGGGTGCAGCTTGCAGCTTTGATCAGTTGGGCGGGAGGGTGTCGGAGATGCCGTCACTAAAACTAAACCAGACCGATTCGTTCAGCTGACGCTTTTCTCCAAAGCCGCCTACAGCGTCGAGCTGTTTGCGGGGATTGACACCCGTGTGGGGAAACCTCCACTGGGTCAGTGCCTTGCTCAAATCTGGGTCCGTCAAGACTCGAGGCAGAAGCTCGGACCACCACGTGGCACGAGCAGCAGGGCCAGCGGGCGGGTTACAACCCTGCGAGATCCTGCTTGCCCCGCAGAAGAACTTCCACCTTTCATGAGCAGAGGGCTGGAGCGGCTGCTTGTTTGCAGTTTTCCTGCTGCTTCCGAGCTCTCAGGTGCTGCTGATGTCCTTTCATCAGGGAGACCTGACAAAGCCTCAGAAGGTGCCGCAGGGCCCGGGCTCAGTGAAAGCGCACGGCTCATTGTCAGCGACCACTTCAATCCCGTCCTCCTCGCCGGCCACGGACATTGTGTCAGAGAGCGACGCGAGGGGAGCGGCCCTTAAATGGACGCGTCCGGGCTTGAAAGCGCAGAGGACTACACGGGAGGGGTCGTCTTGGGGTCCAATCCTCCCAGTACAAAGCCTGCCTGTCTTTTTCATCTGACCACCATTCAGGCTCCGCCGGCGAACCGGACGAAGGGGCCACCTTACCGCGGACGCCGGTGTTAGACAGAACCAGGTAACGGTGAGAACAGGGCCAGAGGGTCCAAACTGTGAGTCTGTGCTTGGCTTTCGTCGCGAAATTGCTTGACACGCTGATCCGTACGTCATCGGAACATTTAAACTGAAATTGACAAACCCTTCTTTTTTTTTTTTTTAACTGCCGCTATTATTACAGTGACCTTCATGAACTCGTGAACTCGATGGATTCTGGTAGGATCCGGTAATAATCCTAGTTTCGCGTTTGGTAGGAAACCGGGAGATTCCGGGACCGTCGACAAAAAACAAGAAACAAGACTGGTATCTTGTTTCCTCTTTAAAAAATAAGCGAGACTATTTTTCAGCTTAATCCAAACGTACCTTTGGATCAGCGTGTCAGGTGCGGCTGGGCGAGGTCCAGAACACGGCCTGTGGAATTCGGGCTCCTGTTTTTGGGTCAACGGTTCCGTTTCTTATTCGATTATTACATCACGTAAATGTTGGTTTTCGGTGCTTAATTTACGGGAAGATCAAAATGTGATGTTCCCTTAAATCGAGAAGTTTCACCTAGTTTTAACCTGTCATTTTAAACGTAACGCACTATGTGTGATGCTGCTGTATTGGTGTATTTCATGAGAAATCGTGGAACCCCGTGTTTTCAGCCCGCTGGTCCCGCCCCGTGGAAGTGGGTGTTTGTTATGGAAAAGCAGCCCTGCGTGTCGGTCGAGGATGGGACTGGCTAGCGGGATGAAACCGCGCTTCCCCTTTTCGGGATCGGACCAGACGACCTCCTCCCTCTGGGTCGTGATCCTATCCTGCGCCGTGTGCTTGCGCTCAGAAACTGCGGAACTCGGTGAGTGGGACCCGGCAAACGTTCTCATCCCCGACGCCGTGTAAGACCTCGGCACAGGGCTCGAACCCCAGATCTTGGGGGTTTTTCCAAAACTGTTCTTGCACGACGCGTGTAAACAAAACCGGGAAAAAGCAGCCCTCAGGTGCGACTGTATTTTTTTTTTTGCTTTTTTTTTTTCCGAACCTGGACATAAATGTAGTGCAAATAAACAGCGAACGCACGACACGTAGCTACGCGTCACGACGTAGACGCGTTTTTATTGTTCTGCCGAGTAAATTATTTTTTTTCCAAAACGAACAAATGTAGTTATTGCGAGCGCCGTCCTAGATATACCGTAGTGCAAAAAAAAAAAAAAAAACACCACCCCGCATGGGATTCTTAACAAATAACAATACACTTCACCCAGACGTGGAAGGGTTCTTAGGGAGTGTGAAAAACGCCATGAAGTGAAGCAGCAAGAGCCCAGCTCCATGTTTTCCTGGGTAAAGACCTGTTTTCCTAACTGTGTCTCATTCTAGTTTCACCGGCTTTTGTTCAACGTCACAAAAGACTTGCAAGTACCATTCAGCAGCTCCATAGCAACAGGCTGCTCCCGCCTGTCCCCTCTTGTGGGGGTCCTCGACGAGGCCCGACGCCGGAGCCCTAAATGTGCCGGATTTGGAATTTCAAATGACTATTGTGGGCAAAACAAAAAAAATTACCGTAAATATGTTATATATTTTCCTTTTTGCTTCGCCTCAGTCCTCTGAGTCTGTTCTGTTCCTTCTAGAAACTGAAATGTCAAATAAATATGGCAAATAGCTAAAAACGGACAACCTGCACACGCTGGGTTCTGTTCGTTGCAGAATAACAGGTAAATTCTGTGTGAGAATTAGTGCTCCGGGGGGGTCCCATCGGGGGTCACGGCCCACGTTTCCGGAACAGACTGTGGATCACCGAGACCCTGCAACGTATAAGCAGCTATTGATCATCAACTGATGAATAGGAACAAAGGCTTCTATCTTCTGTGTTTTTCCACCAAAGTTCTCTATATAACAAGCAACGCTGGTCCTAACAACTGGCCTGTGGGTCAGTGTTCTCGCTTCAGCTGGAGGAATCCGTGGGTTTGCTGGACGGACCGCTTATCCTGCCCTGTCCGGTGTATGAGTCCACCCAAGAGGGGGAACCGGTGGTTCGCTGGGAGACAGAGTCCGGAAAGTTCCTCCCGGCGCTGGACACAGCGGTTCAAGGACTGTCCAACGGATCGCTCTTCTTCCCCCACCTGCGAGAGGAGGACCTGGGGACGTATTCGTGTACGAGCCGACGTGGTACCGGCTGGGTCACGGGCAGGGTCAGGGTGAAGAAGGCGGGTATGTGACATGCACCACACACACACACACACACACACACACACACACACACACACACACACACACACACGGACACGTATTGCATGTTTGTACGCAGGTATGGAGGGAGTCTTCTTCAACCCAGAATCCCAGGAGGTGCCTGAGGGCCACAGCGCTTTCTTGCAGTGCGTCTCTGGGGACAGCGAACCCCCCGCAAGCATCAGCTGGGAGAAGGACGGCGTGATCGTCACAAAGGGGATGCAGATCCAGGTGACGCGTCATTCACACGTTGGCGCGGATAACCCCTGCCGTCCGTGTGCCGGTGTGTTTTCGTTCCCCGATGTTGGGCACGCGCCGACGTGTGTGCGCGTTTGTCTTCAGGGTCAGTACGGAGGGGGCTCGGAAAAGAAGACGTCGGCCACTTTGCATCTGGCAAACGTGTCCAAGGACGACGAAGGAGAATATAAGTGCGTGACCTTCAACCCTCTGCTGCGCTTGCGGATCCCCAGCGAGGCAGCGACCCTCACAGTTCGAGGTGCGAAGCAGCAGATATCGCTTCTCCTTGGCAGATGCCCGCCCTCCTTCCAGAGGTCGTGGACTAAGAAGTCAGCTCTTCTGCACAGCAGTGTGGAAACGCACAGAATAAAGCATGGATGTCTGTGGGAATATTAACACACTTTTGTGTATGTTGCCTTGTTACCCTAAAATATTCTTATTTCACGATGACTCTTTGCTATAAGTAATATGCTACTACCGTGTGTAGCAGGAGGGTATCGCTTTCAACCAACATTTGAGAAGTAGTTTAATTCCCATATAAAATGTGATATGTTTAGTGTCTATTGAAACAAAAAGAGCAGTAAACAGATATTGGCGGAGTATTTTACACCGACTGAGTGCCTGTGAGAGGGAATGTGTGCGTTTGGCCCCCCTGCGATGGACTCGCGTCATATCCAGGCTCCGTTCTTCTAGCATAGCCCGCGGTGATTCCAGCACAGGGTCCAGACCGCCGCCCTGACCAGGACAGGGAGCTGGTTCTTCGGTGGAACCCGAAGGAAACAAATCGGGCCAAGTGGTTCCTCCGTTTCTCCCTCAGGGTCGGCCGCCACGCCGGAGATCACCGAGGGCCCAGAAAACACGACGGCCGTCGCAGGAGCGGACGCGGTCTTGCGCTGCGCGGCCCGCGGCTCCCCGGTTCCGCCGGTGCTCTGGTTCAAAGACGACGAGCCTCTGCCGAACGACCCCCGCCGTTGCCTGAGCCGCGGCGGCCAGCTTCTTGTCATCAGGTGGGGGCGGCTGTTGCGCTCAGAACATCTGGCCGCCCTTCCTGCGGCGCCGAGAGTTCCGTTCCACCACCGGCTGCCAAGTGCAAAGAGAATAGTCAAAGAATTCATACCAGAGCGATAGTGACATTGCTCGGGGCCAGGCGGTACAGCATGGGGGGAAACCGGAGACTCCCAGGAGCACAGCCTTCGTATGCAAGGTGTGCGACGGCACTTTTAACGCTTGTATCCGAAGCAGATCACAGTATTTCACTTGTAGCGCTCTATTTGTACAAGGGCCTTTCGGGGTAAGCTCCTCAAAGGGACGAAAGCGGTAGCCGATTCGAGCTGGTAACCTTCGGACAACAAGTCTGTGTCCTTATCTAGCTGCCTGCTGGATGCGATGGCTACTTGAGCTGAGAGCTGTGGGCTTAAGACGATCTTGATTCTTCCCCCTGTAGGCAAGTGTCCAAGGAAGACGAAGGCTTCTACCGCTGTGAAGCCCGAGGCCAAAGGCATACAGCGCGGTCCCGGCCGGCCTTTCTCCAGATAGCAGGTGCCCGACGAACACGGACGCCTCGCACGCGTTTTTCTCCACCAGCAGCAGAGTCCCATTAGACCTTGCGCTTCTCCGCAGCGATGGATCGGAGCTTCGTCCGGCAGCCCGCCGACGTGACCGCCTGGGCGGGGGACTCGGTTACTCTGGACTGCGGGCCCCCGCGTAGCAGGCCTCCAGCGCTCGTGTCCTGGTTTAAAAACAGCCGCCCGCTCAGCCCTACGCCGCACTTTACCCAGCAGCCCAACGGAAGCCTGCTTTACCACAGGTGTGTCCCTGTCACAGCCACTCGCCTCTCGCTTAAAGCCAGACGTTTGATCTGGCAAAGGCTCCCACTGGAAAAAGCCACGACGGAACATCCTCGGTTGTACCTTCATTTCCGTTTGACGCTTACGTTTTCCGTGCGACGCGGCGACGTCCCCAGTTTAATGACCCGCGCGATAAAACCTCCGGCTGGCACGTTTCTCCAAATTTACGGTTTATCCACTCCAGGAGAGCAGTTTAAAGCGAGCGCTTTGTAAGATGCTACAGCAAGACGGGAGATTTGAACTCTGGACCTCCAGAGGCAGCAGCTCGAATCCCGACGTCACCTGTTTAAATTCGCTTTGGGGGGGACAGATAATGTTTGATAATAGGTGCGAAAAGGGATATGAGGTAAGCGCTTGATTTGTTTCATCGTGGCTTTTTCGAGCTCCAGCTCCCGCGTGAAAGCAGGGTGTCGTGACAGAGGTCTGATAGCACTGCTTTCCTGCAGGGTGCAGGAGACAGACAGAGGGACCTACTTCTGCAGGGCAACCAACAGTGTTCTGTCCAGGTCGGTGACTTCGAGGGAGGTCTTCCTCAATGTGCTGGGTATGTCCCCCCCGGCTGAACGCCGCACCCCGCCGTGGTCACGCAGCGGCGCATGTCACAAGCCTCTGTCCTGGCTGCTCCCCAAAGCACCGCCTGCTGTGAAGGTGCGGCCCACGGCGGTGACCGCTCCACCGGGATCAGAGGTGACGCTGCAGTGCCTGGTGTCGGGACACCCCCCGCCGACCGTCGTGTGGTCGAAGCAGGGCCGGTCAGTGCACACGGGTGGGAGAGTCATTCTGGGGTGAGTCTGGCACCTTCTGTCTCAGGGATACGGTTTCGGCAGAAGCCCGTTATTCTCACCACACTGCCCACCGTGTTACGGTTGACATGGTTGAGCTCCGATGCTTTGCTGCTGCCCGACGTACCGCGTTTGTTGAACGTTTTGCTCACGTACGGCTCACGCGTAACTTGCGGCGCTCACTTTGCCACCAGGGGACAGCATTTCACCAGCTTCTCTGTCTCCAGGCGAAGCAACGCAACCCTGTACTTCTCCTCCGTGAAGGTCTACGATGAAGGCTTCTACACCTGTGAGGCGAAAAACTCCGTCGGCCAGGCGAAGGAAACGGCGTCTCTGCACGTATCAGGTATTCTTGCTGTAAGCTGAGCTCGTCCCGGCGTCCGAGCTCCAGCCTGGCCTCCTTCAGGCAGCCGAGGTCCAGGGAGGTGGCGTCTCAGCATCCTGAGGGTATACTGTATGTCTACGTGGCTTTTTGTGACCGGATCCATCACTGCTCTGGGCGGTATGGATGTTTCGATGTGACATTTCGATGCCAAAATTATCAGGAATTATTATGAGGAAACATCGTGGTTACCCATTTTTTCCAGGTAATTTAAATGTAATTTTCGTGCATTCGGGCCTCAAGGAGGGGAAAAAAAGATTCCTATGAGGTACAAAATCATTTTTTTTCCACAACATCCTTTTCTGCAAATAAAACCTAAGTATGCTTTCTATTAAAAACATAGATATGATGGGGGGAAGTCAGCACCGAACGCTGTCGCTGCCTTTAGGAAGCAAAGCGCAGACCTGCACAAATAAATGGAACCCAGACGTGGCCATAAACAACCGTCCAGTATTTTCAGTGCGTCGTTTGAAATAATTCACAGCGAGTAAATGGGAGTATCGAGAGGGGGGAGAGTCTTTCCCCTTCCCTCTCCTCACGAGCAGCTCGGTCGCCGGTAAAAACGCCCGTACTCAGCAGGGCCGGCGAACAGACGGGTGGTGAAGACCGATCGCACACCCACAACCTCCCCATCTTCACACATCCACGTAGACGGTGAGTGCACGAAGAGGTGGGAACCTCGGACGAGGTCCTCGGGCGAGGGGCCGTGTGAGGCAGGTGGGAACAGCACCTGTTAGCTAACATGGACCTTTGCACGGTACAGGTAACTATTCTTTCGTGAATACATGGGTGTGGTGCCTGTATCTGGTGTACAGGTGAAGGTACGGCGCACATCTCAGGGGTGAGACCCTCCGACGCTGGGGACTACCGCTCCACGGTGGAGAACCATGCAGGAAGGGCCCAGAGAAGTGCGACTGTTCTTGTTTGCGGTATGTAAATGTCTCATACACGCAGATCCCCCGAGGAGATCCCTTCTTTGGTGCTAACTGCAACTCCTCTGTCATTTGAAGCTGAAGAAGATTCCGCTGAGACGGAGCGTGTGACTGCAGTGAGTAGGAGGTGGATGTTTGGGAGCCACGTCAGCCATCTTGTCTCCATCATACACTAAAAACGCCAGGACACTCGTATGTCTTGGACCCCCCTCCCCCCATCCTGTTTCGTTCTTTTTCTCCATCGTCCACAATTACAAAGAACTTCTCAGCCTTGGAGATCCAAAACATTCTTTATGGATTCCAGGCGTCTGGTAGAGATCTGCTGTTTATGCTCGGGTTTGCAGGCCGGCCCAACCGACAAGACCCCAGGAAGCCAGACAGAGACGCCCAACGCTAAATGTAAGTTGAATTATTGCTTCGCATACAAGCCCTGATCGAACGTCCGTTTCCTTTAAAACAGGTATTTGTGGAGTTTTTTCATTATTCAGTCAGGCAAGGCTAACATTAATATGTTAGCTGTAGCAAGAACCAGCACAGCTTGTCTGGTCCTGGAATATAAAGCGTCTTATTTTACACCAACGTCCTGTTCTATACCTGTTTTCAGTTACTGCGGCCAGTGGTGTGGAGGACACGGAGAGCCACACGTCAGGCCATTCTTCTGAACCGGTCAATGTCCGCACCTCCGATCCTAGCCAACAGCGAATAGGTACTGCGTGCGAGGAATAAATTCTAACTGCCTAAACCGCCTCTTTACCCCCTGGGGATCAGGGAGGCTTCAGTGATCTCAGGCGGATTGTTTTCCGTGTCGGACAGCAACCCCAGAATAAAATGGTGGAATCTGGTTATTATTTACTTTGAACTGATAGAAAACAAAGGCAGAATTAAGCGTTAAGGTAGTATAAGTATAAAAATAAAGCAGTGAAGAATAAAATACAGCATCCATCCATCTGTCCGGCCATCCAGCTGTGATTCGTATTGTTTTGGTGACCAGTTCCAGCAGATTTGAACAGCTGTTTTAAATGACTGCGCAGTACAGACAGTAGAACGTAGTCAAAATAACAAAATAGCGTAAAATGAACGAATACGTTAAATATTAAGTGCTTGCGAAACAGCTGAGTCGACAGGCATTTTTGAGAGTCGATGACATTAAGATCAGCGCATCTCTGCAATCTCTCGACCGCAGCTCAATTCTGCCTTCTCAGAAGTTACTTTGAACCTGACTTTTTAATGTAAGTAACGGGGTTTTCCTGCCACAGAAGCCGTTTGGAGGGGAAAAAAAAACCCGCGTCAGCATTTTCGAGATGGGCGGCGATGGTGGATGACAAACAAACAAGATAACAAACCCGAGATTTTTTTTTTTTTTGCTTTTCCTCTTGAGGAAGAAAAAAACGCAGCGTTTTCTTGGCCTTTAACATCTTCCATTTTTCAGCAAAGAATATCGTGTAGGAAAACAACCGGTCGGAAATGACTGAAATAACTCAAGGAATTCTGGTTTTGTGTGTCGGCATCCAGGCCAGCAGTTTCATTTCAGCGCGTTTGTTCCGACTTACTGGCTACAGAATCGTCCTTCTGTTCTCACTGGGTGTCAGTTTTCCCAGCAGTTGGAGATGCATAAATTGCCATCAGTGGCGAATGTCACGTGTCCTGAATGTATACCTTCTGACGATAAGAAACATATTTGCAGGGTGACCCCCCCCCCAGTCACCTGAGGGCTGTGGTGACGGGAGGAAACTGGCAACAGCACCAGCCTTCGTGTTTAAAAAGTGCTTTTCGGAATTCTCCCGTCATTTTTGGAGACGTGCTTTTGCGTAGTATTCGGAACGGCGCCGTAAGAGCAGCGCATTGCCAGCACTTTGTGAAGCAAAACAAAACTCACTGCCCGCTTTTCTGCCTTTTTCTGTCTTTTTCCCCCGTGCAAATTCCAGGACCGAGCCGTAAACCTGCTGGATTCGCTGTAGTTTCTGAGTGGACGGCTATCGTTCAGGAGGGGTCTTTCAGAGAAGAGGTGTCTTCATCTCAAGTATCTCCAAGGGAAAAGCATGACAGCGTCACCCAAGTTTCCCAGCGGGACACATTCCGAGCCGTGGTGACTCAGACCGGCCTGGGTGGGGAGTCTCCGTGGGCTTCAGAGCCCAGCACGGGCCAGTTGCTTCTCTCTGACCTCTCCTCTACACCTTCTGCTTCTCACTCTCAGTCTCCTCGCTTTCTGTCTTCCTCCTCCAATACATATTCTCAACACATCTCTGACACTCTCCCCTCTGACATCAGCTCTCAGTCGCTTTCCTCTCCCTTTCAGACACCTGGCCCTCAAACTACATCCACGCACCCATGTTCACCTCCTACCTACTCTGATGCTCCCCCCCGTGACCATTACTCACAAACAGAAACATCTCACTTCCAGCCTCCTGAAATTAAAACTCTTCCGCCTGACTTTTCTCCCCCCACCACCTCTCATACCCTTTCCCTTTGTCGTCTTTTTCCAGCATTCTCCTCCTTTTCTAAGTCCTCAAAACTTAAAAGTCTTCCCACCAACTTACACCCATCACCTCCTCACTTTCATTTGAATTCCCGTGACAATAAAACTCTAACTTCTGACCCTCATGTCCCACACCCTACATCTCAGTCTCAGTCACCCCACATTCAAACTCTTTCCTCTTTCTTTGAGTCACCATCCGTTGCCCCTCCTGCACAGCCCTTTGACCTTCAAACTCCTCCTCACTCTTTTCCGTATTCTCCATCGCCCTCCTCTCACCCTCAGTTCCATAAAACCTGGACATCCTTCTTGCATTCTTCACATCCCACCTCTCATTCTCCTCCGTTTCACTCATTTACTCCTCCCCCTGCCTTGCAGTCCCCGTCCTCAAACCATCAAACCCATCCTATTTATCCACACTTTTCACCTCCTACGACTTACGCTCAGCCCCCCCACCGCCAAACATCTCCTCCTTTCCACTCTGCCACCTTTCAATCTCAGCCCTCTGACCCTCAAACCCCTTCTCACCATAACATCTCACCTGCTAGTTATCCCCCTTCATCTTCTGCCTCTCATACACCGGTGCCACCTTCCGATCTTCACCCCCTGTCGCCAAGTACAACTGTGACCTGGAAAAGTGAGGTCATTTCCACAGTGACTAAGCAGCAGGATTGGAGCCCATCTCCTATCCCCGATAAGCCCAGTGATGCAGAACTCATGGAGCTGCTGAAGAGGAACACTTCCCAGGCTCCCATGAGAACCGGTGGCGACACTGCCAGGTAAGCTGAGCGCAGGAGGAGCAAGACGTCTGATCTGGACACTATTTGGAGAGCTCCTGGAGCTCACTTCCTACAATAGAAGCAAGTTGAAGGAACTCCCTGGGGTTACAGTCCCTCCGTGTGGTACTTTTCACTGGTTTCAGAACCAAACCGATTCAGAGCAACTGTGATTACTAGACAATACAGAAACAAAATATATTTTCAACAACTCAAATGGGAAACTTTACTGTGGCATCATCTCACTTTTCAGCTAAATCTACATCAACACTGTACCTTAAACTAGTTAAAACTTAACTTAAAAGTTGTGCATCTCACTACACAACGATGCACATTTATGGTTTCCTCACTTGAGTGTCTTTTTCTCGCAATTTTTATAGTATTTTATCGTGGTTTTGGAACCCCCCCCCCCCCCCCCCCC
>UFQX01001218.1:0-16520 GCA_900497675.1 Arapaima gigas | reverse complement strand
CCCCCCCCCCCCCCCTGCCAAGTTAAATCTGCACCAGAATCTGAGAGTTTTGTCAGAAGAAACTCAGTAAAATCTCCGTTTGTCATCTTCGATGGGGGGGGATGTGTGAAGCTTTACTAACACGCTTCCTGCAAAACTCTATTTTTCGGCAGCTGGATGAAAGTGCCAAAACAGCAATTTGTAGATGCGGTTTGCAGGAGCTCTTTCGCAAAGCATCTGAGGCCTTGTCAGCTTGGTGTGAGCTGTTCAAGAGTCGCCCGTAAGAAAAACGTGACTTCACAGAGGTGGTCTCCGATGGCTTATTTCTAATACCAGCTGCGTGACTGTAGTATGTATGCTTGCAAGTCATCTTGCAGAGGTCCTGCAGCAGCAGACCGGAGGTTATAACCACTATTAAAAACCGCGGTTCTCTGAGTCATCACTGTGCCCGGTGTTACTCATCTGCTGCTTTAAACTGACATCAGAACATGAGATGATGCCGCTCGATCCTGGTTTCATGTATCGGTAACACTGCATTTTGAAAGTCCATAAACATGGTCTGCAGAGTGAGGTCAACCACAGTTATAGAGAAGGAAGTGGCACGTCTCTCACTCGCACTTCCTGCTTTCGCTCCCCCCGTTCCTTTTCTCCTACACCCCGAAGGGTGAAGCGGCAGTACCCCTTATCCTGGTTGCCTACACTTGAAAAGCACGATATTCCAATTGTGGTTGGGGTGGGTGTGTCCCTCACCTTCATCTTCATCGCTATGGCGTTCTACTCCCTGGTGCAGAAGAACGACCCAACTCCTGCAGGACGTGCAGGTGAGTTGACCTTCTTCTGGCTCTTATCTGTACCCCCAGCACCCCCGAGCCCTCTCCTCGATGCAAACCCTTTCTTGACTGTCACAAATTTCGCCCGCAGCTCAGAGACACCTGGGAGCCCCCTGCAGGCGGAGTGCTCGCCCCCCGACAGGGCGCACATATGAGAACAGGTTGCTCACACCGTTACCGCTCCCATTAAACAATCGCTCTATTCCTTCTTCACACCAACGGATCCTTCTCTCGCACGACAGGGCATTTGAGGACGACGACTTAGTTACAGTTGTGGAGCACAGCCCCAGTATATTGGGAATGAGGGTCCCCACTCCTCCCCCCGGTGCTGCCACAGTGACGACGGACCCCGCCGGTGGATTTCCGACGGAGCAGAATCCCCTTCCATCTGTGAACCTGGAGCTGGACCACTGCGATGAGTTCCAGGTCAGTGCTGGGTGTGTGACTTCACCACCAGGTACAAAACTCTCTGTAGAACGTTCGGTCCAGTCTGGGCAGCTGGGCCAACGTCCTGAAAATGTACCGCTGGTGTAGAGCTGCACTGCTGATGCTACAACGATGCTAATACTTCCTGAATCAGGTGGAACCCCACGTAGAAAGAGAGAAACGTTCCACCTCCCAGCCCAACCTTCACCTGCAGTGTTCCAAAGACTGGAGAAAATGCCAGGACGTCCCTTTGCCACCGGCCTCCAGTCCCAAACCGCTGCGGGATGAAGGGGTTCACACTTCGCTCAACCTGCAAACTGTGGAGCCTTCTACAGGCACTCCGGACCACCACCACCACCACCACCACCACGTCGGCGTCTCTCATGGCTCTGGGCCCTTGCTACTTTCTCACTGCGTGTCTGTAGGGGTCACCACTGTTGCTGTGGATGTTCACTTCTACCCAGCCGGCCCCATCCCTGTTCGTCCTGGTTCTCGACTCGCAGACGATCCAGACGCCGAATAAGCTGCTTCCAGTCAGCGCGGTGAGCGTCGGGGAGAGCGAGGGATCTCCCACATGCAGGAGAAACACACAGTCGCAGGCCTTCGGAGGCCGTGCTTATAGTCAAAAGCTTTGTGTTTATTCTTCTGTTTCCTCCAGGTCGTGATAACCATGGAACACAGACCGTGCTTGTGAGTGAGGGCGGGGGAGGAGGACTCAGCACAGAAGATCCGGTCGGGAGGCTGACGGAAAACAAGAACGGGGGGACAGAGAGAATCTTACGTTGGCCTTAGTGTGCGACCTCACTCTGGCTGGACGTTGATCTGCCTCCGTGTGACACCTGAAAAGGCCACCAGGTCATCTTTCTAGCTCCACCTTCTGGACCCCCCCCCCCCCCCCCCCCCCCCCCCCCCCCCCCCCCCCCCCCCCCCCCCCCCCCCCCCCCCCCCNCCCCCCCCCCCCCCCCCCCCCCGTCCCTCCCTATTATTCCTAATTCCATCATCAGTTTTTCAATGGTTCCGAATCGAAATGTCACAAGCAAACGCACAGCTGTAAAACTGTGAAGATTTTTTTCCACAAGCCGACCGCAAAAGGGTAGTTACTGATACGGATAGTTTGCGTCCTCCTAAAGGCGCAGATCTGCCGGGACTTGAGTGGATCTTAAGGCCTGTGTGTGAGTTTTCTGTGCAACGCTGAGCTAAACTGGTACTTCAGAGCCGCGACAGCCGGGTCTCCCAGATCGCAAGGGCCGGCAGACGTGGAAACGGTGCCCGCTGGTGCCGCGGACAAACAGGCCACGATCACTCCCACGTGCCTCCGGTACACTGACTGTTAATCTCAGCATCCGCCGAAGGGAAACACGGGTCTTCGTGAGGACACGTCACTTTTAGCGCTACCTTGGTGTTTTCTTAGGCATTCCTGGTTATGTGGCCCATCTTAGAGGCCGGTACGACTGAGGTGGGTTTCGTCATTTTCAAAGGCCGTGGAACCCGAGGCCTGGAGCCCATCCAGCCACCACATCTGGGAGAACTAGCTTTGTCAACGCAGCGTGTTCGTGTAGAGACTACATTCATACTTCTAATGTTAATATTGGTTGTAACTAGAGGTTGTGGAGGCCTGAAGGAGAACGGCGCACGACGTGGGCTGAGGAGGAGAGCTATTTGTAGCAGTAACCTTGAAGACTGAAGGAAAATAAACTGTATTTATTTGTAACATCTCATTAAAAAACTTGGACTCTAACTGCCGCTGTGATTTTTTTGTGAATACAGTGTTCCCAAACTTCCCATCCGCTGTCCATGCAGTAGTTAAAACAGACTTGCGATTATTTGTGAAAACAGCAATAATCGTATTTTCTGAAATGTTTCATTTGGTCAGACTGAAGCCCGGCGACTCGGTGTGAGGAGAAAGTAACAGGTAATACAGGTAATAATGTAGTAAAATGGACGTGTAAAAAAAAAAAAATGTTTAATCACTTCATTATTTATTCACTGTTTCACACACCAGAACTTTTTCTTTTTAAACTGTGTTCTGCTTTCGTGACAGAAAATCCAACATGCCTTCAATGTTGTTCTCAGGGTTTTCTTTTCGCAGTAACCCAGATTTTGCTTTTTCCACTAACATTCTGCTTTCTGAGACACCTCTGCGTCCCCACGTATAATGGAAAAAATATATACTGAGCTGCAATAAGTAACTGAAAGTCTTTCAGAGCCCCCTGACCATCTGGGGAGCTGCTTACTGTCGTTGATGCCCCAGTATAGATGCAGGACCACAGGGATGAGCACCTTCTATTTCTCCATCACATAACAGCCATCCTTAAAGGGAACGGTTCAACACGAATACCCCCATCGTGGACAAGCTTTCAGGCCATCCTAAAAAAAGTCCTGCTTGTTTGAAGTAATGAAGCTGGAAAAAAAAAATCACATCACGCAAATGTCCAATTTTCTTTTTATTTTGAGTGTTTTAATTTGGACTTGGAACGGTGAACAGTAGCGCGACCGCCTCCAAAAGCAAAATCGGAGGAGACTGGACGAAAGTTATAATTCTGTAGATGACTTTCGTTGGTCTTCTGTGGGCTCACGCCTCGACGGTGAGGGTGGGGCACGGAAGGCCACGTGGGGGCACCACTTTGTATTAAGGCAGACCAGTTTCCTAAGCGTGGCAGAGTTCACGATGTCAAAGCCGGTCTGGCCACCAAAAGTGCTGGGCTTCCAGTACTCTGGGGAGCATATGGGGTTTCCCAGGAGCCCTTTGAGAGAGAAGGGAGCACCCATCTCCACCATACTCTCACCGAATATGGCACCTGGTCGTGTCTTCTCTACCATTAAAGCAGGATAGAACTCTATGGCATCAATGTCGCCATAAAGTTCTTCCAGCTCTGCTGCCATCTCCTCGTCCCCTGAGAAAAAGACCAGAGACTGAACACGGCACCAGATACATTGGTGAAGAAGAAGGCCGTCGTTTTCCGCACTGGCGTGATTTTCGCAAAACGGCGGCGTTACCTGTGAGCTCGAAAAAGGAGGTGTAGGGTCTCAGGTTGAATCTCTTCCTGTACTGGTTGAAGGGCTGCAGACGTAATTGTCTGGACTCCTTGATGACACCTACTGCCACCTTCGCCACCACGGAATGGAAGTTGCGACCACCACCTATCTGCGAAACGCAGAACAAACGGATCCATAGTCGACTCCTCGGTAGGACAGTTAGTAAAAGCAAACAAAGTACAGGCCTGATATCAGTAAGTTTTCGGAGTGTAAAACCACCCGGTGAAGTCAGCACTTGTTGTTTGGAAAAATCTGCAGGGTTCAGAAGAGATGTTTTAGACGGGAAAGTCATACACTTGATTCGCAAATGCAGAGATATTTTAGGAAGTTCTCAACTGGTGGTGCCTAAATTCAAAACCCTGGGAATAAAATAGCGGCTGGGATTATGGCAACAGCAGATACAAAAACCGCCGATACTAAGTATTAATAGTATTAATCGACCGTTAAAGTCGACGTCGAGCTAAATTCAAACTTTCTTTTAACCCCAAGTAAGATTCCACCGATCTATCTACTCAGTTGACTGGGTAAACCTCCATGGCTTTGTGTTCACCATCGCCGCCATTGCCCTTAACTGGCTGGCTTGCTACCTCTCCTCCCTCTTCCACCAGGTTTCCACCCCTCCAGTGGGGGGTTCTGCTCCCTTTATGAACTCCAGTTTCTGTCATCTTCACTCCTCCGCTCTCACACATTCACTCAGCTTCTTCTCTCATCTCTCTCACACTCGTCTCCGTGTGTCACTGCCGTAACGTCAGACTGCGACGCCTCAGCTGAGGCATTCACCGTTTCGTATGTCACCCTTTCAGAAAGATTACATTTGAAAAGGACATCCCAGCAGTTTCTGATCTTCAGCAGTTTCGTTCTCAATATGACACAGTTACACGCCCTCTTACATAAAACGGGTGGTGGTTCACATTGCTGGTTTGCATGCTTGCCACTGCTGGTCAGACTGTGTTGTCACCAAATCACAAAAGAAGCAAAAGGAACTTCTCACCTGTCCTGCAAGCTGATGGGTAAAGGACTCTACAAGCTTCTCCACTCCATAGTGGGTCAAAGCTGTTGTGTTAAAGATGAACTGAGAATAGGGTATTTCGTCTCCGTCTATGAGGAAGGTGTCGGGCATCAGCGGGTGCCAGTGGTACAACTGGTTAAATTCGACCGCGATCCGATTTCTGTACTGGAAGTTTGTGTCGAAGAGCAGCGTGGGATCAAACTTCAGGTTCAGCAGATACCCACTCAGGTGCTGGACATACTCCTCGATCACGATGCGTATTGTTTCACCTGCACAACCAGAAACATTTACTGTTAGTATCACTTAGACCATAAACCAGATAAATACTAAATGTGTGTTTTACTTGCCCTAGAAATCTCTTATCTATAAAATCTCAAATGTTGGTTTGTCTGTTTGATTGTTTTTCAAGCCACAGACTTGAAATGTAGCACACAGGTACTTTTTACCCTCTCTAAAGTTTTTTCATAGTCAAACACACACACACACACACACACACCACATTACAGATTAGTGATGTGTGCCTCCAGGCAGTTCCCACCTAATTTGTCAAGATGAAGACAAATAGGTGTTTTTTTCCTCTCTGTCTCTCTCTCTCTCTCTCTCTCACACACACGCACACACAAAATGCACTTTCTCATTCAAACACACACAAATAAGAAGGTAATACATTTTTGGTTATATAATTTCTTATCACTGTCTGGATGTTTCAGATGCTCTACACACACACACACCGATGCAGTTTCTCACTGCATCAAACTTCACAAAAAAAGCAAAAGGAACTTATTTGATATTTGTCACTCTGCAAACACAAGGACCAGACCATTATTTGTTTTCTATCCTTGAAACAAACGTGGACCCAAGCTGAGGACAAGGAGAGCTGAAGGGGGGGTGGAGGAAATGCAGCAGCTTTAAGGGAAATAATGTACAGTTTGTTGATATATCATGAGCTACTATTTACCCTTCCACCGCTGCACTCGCTCTGACTCGACCCAGGCAGCGCCGGGTAACTCGGCTGAAGTTTTTTATACAATTCTGATGACACGGTCAATGAGCGGGTAACTGAACTGGGAGCATCAGAAGGTGCCTCCCCTATCTTTCAACCTCTTCATCACCTTCAAAATTCCAACCTAGTCTGACTCAAACTTGAATTTGTTCCTGCTTCTTTTTTATACACCGGAATGTATTATCAAAACGCTTGTTCGCGCTTAACAAAAGTCGGATTTTTGTACCTGGGTAACTTCACCTTAGCTGCACATGGGAACCGTGTAACATCACAATGGAGTCTCTGATCTCGCTGAAGTTGCTTGGCTGCTTTAAGAGGTCATTTGGAGAAGTAATTCTGAGGCTGCAGAGCACACTGTGGTGAAGTGAACCCGCATACACATGACTATTTGGCAACACTCAAACATCGAGAGTTTCTAAGGAAGTCCACAACTGGCTATAAAATGAACCTGAACATACAGCAGGCAAAGTAAGTGAGACACGAGGCTCAGTGGTGTGAACAGGTATGAGTTTGCTGAGGTGCTGCCTGCATGGATTTATGTGACTGCCCCCCGCTAGTTTCTCACCTATAACAATGAGGCGGGCAGTCTGAAAGAGCTGCTCATCATCCCAGCTGGGGTGCTCAGCCTTCAGCACATCGCAGATGCGGTTGTGCTCTCGTAGCCACAGGGTAGCGTACATGCCCAGTCCCGGCAGCAGCCCGAACACCTCCTGCCCGATGGCCAGCCGCTGCTCCTCTGGGATGTGTGCTGGGTAGCTCATGCTCACTCGCACGTCCTTCGCCGATGGGGGATACACCTCTCCGTCAATCACCTGGGACAGAGGCCGGGGGGGTTACAGACCATATTTTCTCTGCAACAGCCCACACAGCCATGTAAAAATCACAGTACATGGCTCAAAAGACCTCCCAGTGTGTCCAAACGCATAGCCCAGCTCTGTTCTGGGCAGCGGGTGTCAAACTATCCCATCATACTCTTGCTCATACAGACACGTGGGCATCTGCTTAAAAATACCTTTCAGTCGCATGCCGAGAAAAGCCGGTGCAGTTGAATAAATCCAAATGCAAAAATTATATTGAAGGCCTGAACACTGCGTAAAACCCGGAGGATGAAGTTCTATCTGGAAAAATATCTGCAATAATGTCACCTGAGTTCTTCATTAAGAGGTTATACTGATATTATTCACATTAAAATAAAATGAAATGACTCTTAGGGAGGGGGGGGGGGGGTCAAAGTGCCATTAGCTGCCCAACCTTCCGGTGTATTCTAACGTGGACGCGGAGAAGCTGCGAATGGTTATACTAATGCCGAGTTGGGCACCTGGTACAGCACCTGGGNGGGGGGGGGGGGGGGGGGGGGGGTCCAAGTGCCATTAGCTGCCCAACCTTCCGGTGTATTCTAACGTGGACGCGGAGAAGCTGCGAATGGTTATACTAATGCCGAGTTGGGCACCTGGTACAGCACCTGGGTCAACGTTTCCCCACCTCTCACCTGGAACTTCAGCTTCCCGTCTCTGTGCAGCCGCAGCTCCAGCTGACGCGGCAGGTTGTCTCCGTAAACGTGTCCCGCGTCCACCTGGTGACGGGTGGCAGGAGGGGGGGGGGGGGCAACAGATGTGAGTTTGGATCTCCGCACTCGAGCAAGAAGCAGGCAAGTTAAGTAACTAAAACAACTGGAGAAAGAAGCCAAATTGAACGCAACAGCAATCTACATCTACATCTATCTGCGGGCAGAAAGACGGCAGATACATGTCATTGGCTTTGCAGAAGCCGCACGTATGTTTAGCAGTAACTCAACGGGGGCTCTGGGTGTGTCTATTTTACTGAGAAAAAATATAAAGTTCCAAAAAGTTCTGATTTTTTTAAATACGGTAATAATTAAGATGAATCAAAGGGCTAAAATAAAAGAGGGCTAAAGGAGGCAGACCTAATCCAGGTATTGCTGTCATTCAGCTCTCCTTTACTACGGCACAACAGAAATGCTGCATGTGAATCAGTTATTGGACCAGATAGTTATAAAAGAAGCTTCTAGTGAAAATAAAGCAGGGTGCTTTCGAGAGGGACTCTGGAAGGAGAGCCCTCAGGAGCCGTGAGGGCAGCACGTGCACCAGAGACTCACGCCATGTCCCAGCGCCTTGGTGAAACCCAGTCCCATGTGGTTGTGAGTCTTAAAGAACTGGTGGGTGAAGTGCTGTGCAAAGAATGCAAACATCAAGTTGGTTCTTTGAGGGTCTGGTCTGAACTTCCTCCTCAAGAGGAACCTGTCCACCACCACCTGGGGGTCTGGAAGCTGGGCTTTGCCTGCAAAAAGGGGCCACAGATGTGCACAGTTATACCGGACTTTATTGTTTGTGTTTATCTGCTAACCACCTCGGGACCAGAACTACTTCCTTCTCGCTCCTCCAGTCAGACACAGAAACCCTCCTCATCTGTTCATATCTGGAACTCGAGCAGCCGTTCTATGTACTCGCTGATAGTGATCATCTCTCGCAGGAGTAAGACGGTACAGAACGATCAAAAACACGCTCAAAGACAGGAGGCCGCGGGGGGTGCATCTCTCACCGGCGGGGAGACTTCTCTGAGCAACACTCTCAATTTTGGGTACAACTTCCCTACGTGCTACTGCTGCTCCCCTCCACGGTTCACCGATGCTCCTACCGGCTGGAACCGTGAGTGTTTAGGGACACGTCCCACAGGTTTCGGTCGCGTAACTTAGAGATGTGCGCTGCTGAAGCCAGAAAGGCCATAGTTCTCTACATGGAGCCTGTATAACAGGCCTTGGTAGCCACCAAGTCACTCATATCTTCCTTTAACAGACCAGGTTCTACTCGGAGCAGTAACACGGACTCACCTTTGGTACCCAGCGCCGTGGGGCAGTCTTTAGGTACTGGAGGCAAGAGACGGGTGAAGTAGCTGACGTTGGAATAGGCTTCCCAGCTCACGTAGTCGTATTTCGAGTTGAAGGTTGGTGGGCTTGGGATCAGGTCTGACCTCACTGACAACAGAGGAAACACCTTTTCAGAAACCATCCGAAAGCCGAATTCCTACGACTTCTAGCGATGACACTAGACAAGCCGGTGGCTGTTCAGCTACGACAGAGCAAAAGCAGCACGGTGGTCATGCAAAAAATCCCCACTTTGCTTGTCTGTTAGGATCGATGACTGTGTTTTCTCAAAATTTAGATAACCGTACACCAGAAAAAGATGAAAGACAGCTTTGAGAAAAATCGTAAACACAATTTATGAACACAAGGGACTGTCCCATTTTCTCATTTCCCTTTCGCTCGTAAAACTGCACCTAAAAGCGTTACCGGCCAAGACGTCTCTCTCGTGACAACATTCGTGAAACAAAATTTGTTTATGCTGGACTGTTTTTTTACTTTGATCCTGCAGTGCATGAAGCTTCACTGCACAGCACGAGACAGAAGGATGTTCTCAAGAAGATCCTTCGATGTAAACTTTTTTTTATCACCAAAAGCTTCCTTTCTCCGCTTTTAATCGCAGGAGTTTCATCGTTGGCTTTTTTGGCGAAAACAGCGCAGGAGAATTGTGGGAAACGTGCCCAGCAAATACCAGACTCTCTCAGAGCCGAGTCTGGAATTTCAATTTGGTAACAAAAATGCTTCCGGTAACAGGATTTTTAGTAAGTTGCTTTGTGTTATATCCCAGACACCTGTCCCGACGGCTCGGACCCTCAAGCAGGCATCACCGCTTCTCGACAAACACGACGTCGTACACAGACTCACCTTAAAAACCTGGAACGGGCAACAGATTCTGTCTCCATCATTTACCAGAGGTTAAATACCAGTCGAAAAGAGGAAAGAAGCCGCCCTCTTTTCATTTTCGCCTGAAGTTCACTTAAGTCCCACTTTTTTTTAAATGAACTGGCAACGATTTTGAAAAGATTTAGAAATATTTTGAACAAGAGGGCAGAAAGACTGACTAACACGTTTACGGGTCAAAACCAGAAACGCAAAAAACAGGATGTTTACTAAGACAGTGAAACAGCACTAAACACTGCATTTTTGACACTTAAAAAGAAATAAATGACAGCGCAGTACTGCGTATGTGTTCCTGAAAATCCTGTGCAACAAAAATACTTTGAATTTCATGCGGCAAAAAAAACTTTGGGAGAAAACAGGGCTGAACAGCCTCGTAAGTAACTGCTCTTGAACAATAAGAATAAACACCCAAAAACCCGATAAAAATGATATCACATCTGCCACATATGAACAAATTTGGTCCTTAAAGACGCATGTTGTAAAAGACGAAACTGTATATATAAATTATGCAAGCAAATTCAAATTGAGAGGCAAATGAAATCAGACATGTACAGTACTGTGCAAAAGTCTTAGGCACCTGTGTGAAAAATGCTATAAAGTGAGGATGGTTCCAGAAATAATGCCATGAATACTTGTTAATCAATAAACCTTCTAAAAAGTGCAGAAGACAAAAAAAACCTCCATCAGATCAATATTTGGTGGGACCACCCTTTGCCTTTAAAACACCATCAGTTCTCTTATGCAAACTTGCATGCAGTTTAAGGTAGAGGTTGGTAGGTTCTTCCAAACATTTTGAGGAACTGGCCACAGTTCTTCTGCACACTTTGACTGTCTCTGCATGTCCTCCCAGACTGACTCGATCCTGTTGAGATGAGGGCTCTGTGGGGACCAGACCATCTGTTGCTGAAGATAGTTGTGTATGACTGAGGTTGGGTGTTTGAGGTCATTCTCAGGCTGCAGGATGAATCTGGGACCAACCAGAAACCTCCCTGATGGTAGACNAAACTTGCATGCAGTTTAAGGTAGAGGTTGGTAGGTTCTTCCAAACATTTTGAGGAACTGGACACAGTTCTTCTGCACACTTTGACTGTCTCTGCATGTCCTCCCAGACCGACTCGATCCTGTTGAGATGAGGGCTCTGTGGGGACCAGACCATCTGTTGCTGAAGATAGTTGTGTATGACTGAGATTGGGTGTTTGAGGTCATTCTCAGGCTGCACAATGAATTTGGGACCAACCAGAAACCCCCCTGATGGTGGATAAGAATCTACCTGTACTTCTCAAGACATTGAAGTTGCATGACTAACACTTTTGCACAGTACTGTACGTGTTTTTCCCCGCATATTTGACACTTGACTAAAGCTCTGCTGCGTGGTGTTAAAGGCTTAAAGGTAAAAAAAAAAAAAAAATGTAAAAATATACACGTAAGATTTGTGAAAGTAAACTGTTGTGCAAGACTGGCTTTTTTTTTTGCACAAAAAAATGAAAGCTCGAGTACCCCACTCAGCTGAGAAACGAAGGTGATATCTGCAAATGCACGTTCATCCACGTTCACGGCACGACGATAAACCACCGCTGAACGCCTTGCAAGATAACGTTATCGGCAGCACATCTTTTTGCTACGCAGATGTGCGCTGGACATCAGCAGCGTTGTCCAAATATTTACTGACGGCAAACTGCTGGCAGCGACTCGGACGAGTATTGAGTAACCATGGCGACAGCCACATGCGCACACGTTAGCACAGCGATGCTAATAATGTATTAAGCCGCGTTTTGCTTTCCTGCGTGGAGGATCACACCGTGACAGGGAGCCTGGACAACAGAACTGACGGGCGGGATGCCTGCAACGGACACACCCAGCTCAGGGGTTCTGCCCAGGAGATGTTCGGTGGTACTAATCTGGCTTCCTCCACACATCCGCTCTCCTGGAGCCACGGCGAGAGTCTCGCCCTGCGGCTCACGCGTGTCAGTCCCTTGACACTGCTACATCCAGCCGTGTTTTCGAGCCCTCGCCCTTCTCTCTGGGGGGGGTGGGGGGGTCTGGGCAGCCCTGGAAGCTGCTCACTTCTGAAAGTGTTTCACAGACAAACTCAAAGGCCTTCGCCAAACACTGAGATGTTCTAAACCAGCCCGAAGGTACAAACTGGCGTGTTTGTTATCAAGCTGCAGAATAAACAAGTTTTTACCATTATGCGTCTTAGAAGAGAAGCAGAAGTAATTCTGCACTGCATACAGGCAGCACGCGACCATATC
Source organism: Arapaima gigas (assembly GCA_900497675.1). NCBI lineage: Eukaryota > Metazoa > Chordata > Actinopteri > Osteoglossiformes > Osteoglossidae > Arapaima > Arapaima gigas. Next base: position 4,207 of record UFQX01001218.1, on the reverse strand, counting down.
GTCGTACGTGGACTCAATATACACGTATGAGAAGAACAACACACACATACACAGCTGCTGTCCTTTACGCTGGGATTCCAACTCTGCGTGTTTATAAGGAGTCACTCAAGCTGCAGCACGAGGACGGGAGAACTGGCCTGACCTGTCAGAACCTTCTTCATTAGTGTGTCCCGAATGAAGGTTCTGTTTATGATGCTCCATAGTATCTGGAAGTGGGTCAGGATGTAGTGGACCACATCTGGACTTGGCTTCAACAGCTCCTGGATTCTTGTCCAGAACTCAGCTGTGAACGGAAAGGGGGGAGAGATCACGTCAGGCAACCTTTGTCTTGTGCGTCTCATCGTCCAGCCGCCAGCCACAGACCCCCGGGGTCAGTTTGCACCACCAGGCCAGACAGCTGAGGTGGACGCTACGAAAAATCAGCCTGTTGGACCCCCCCCCCCCCCCCCCCCCCCCCCCCCCCCCCCCCCCCCCCCCCCCCCCCCCCCCCCCCCCCCCCCCCCCCCCCCCCCNGGACCCCCCCCCCCCCCCTTCCACAGGCTTTACTTGGTCCGTTTTGGCTGCTTATGGAATAAAGACCATGTTTAGGCAAAGGGTTTGCAAAGTGAGAGAGATTCTGGATATAAAGGTATGTTACCTTTGTTGCGCCGCCACCTTTTGTACAAACTTCTGACCAATACACACGAGTGGCAAACAAAATAAATGACTAAGATTTTAGAATTGTAAGTCATCCAATCCAAATATTATAACCAAAGAACCAACTTCCATCCTCAGTACGTACCAAAAGGTTTGCACTCTGTTTTTCTTTTAATCTATATAGTAGGATAAGTCGCATGACTAACCGTGAATGACAAAAGGCACTGTGAATACTGTCATTCTGAGATTATAATACACATCTAAATGTTGAAAACTGTTTGAAATAAGTTTAAAAAAAAAAAGGTCTTGGGTGTTTCAAATGGCATAATTTCCCTTTGAACGTTCAGATCTTGCATTTCAGGGGTTGAAAAGTAACAGCTTCTTTTCATCGAGCCCAAAATGGGAAGCAGTGAAGAACGTGGCACCCTGGCAAGTTTTACAGCCTCCCCACCTCTGTGTTGCCCAAGAAATATTCAAAAACCTGAAATTTCTCAAGAGAAGCAAGAAGCCCTAAACATTGCAACAGAAATAATATATAAAAGTCCCTCAGAAATAAGACTTTGTGCACAGAATGAGAAAATGACATCTGCTGCCCTTCGTGGCACGTTGAGGGAATACGTTTTCTAACTTCAGTAACTTGTGAAACCTTCCGGCCACAGCAGCATGAAAGGGGAAGAAACCCGAAACGAGAAATTTGAAAAATATGGAGACCTACAGTACTGTGTAAAAGTCTTAGGCACCTGTGGGGAAAATGCTATAAAGCGAGGACGGTTCCAAAAATAATGCCATGGTGGGACCACCTTTTACCTTTAAAACTGCATCAATTCTCTTATGCAAACTTGCATGCAGTTTAAGGTGGAGGTTGGTAGGTCCTTCCAAACATTTTGAGGAACTGGCCACAGTTCTTCTGCACACTTTGACTGTCTCTGCATGTCCTCCCAGACTGACTCGATCGTGTTGAGATCAGGGCTCTGTGGGGGCCAGACCATCTGTTGCTGAAGATAGTTGTGTATGACTGAGATTGGGTGTTTGAGGTCATTCTCAGGCTGCAGGATGAATTTGGGACCAACCAGAAACCTCCCCGATGGTGGATAAGAATCTACACACATTCAAGCTGCATGCCTAACATTTTTCCACAGTACTGTACGGTATAAAAAAAAGACTGAGCGGCTGATATAACTGTGCAACTTTAAACCAAAAAGTTAATTTCTCTACCTGGGTTGAGAGGTTCTCTAGGTTCATGCAACCTAAGAATGAAAAGGTGAGTCAGAGAATTAAAGAGGTGAAGTTGAAGTAACATGAAGGTGAAAGAGAACTGAGATGCTGAGCTTGAATCACTGTCTGCTCTGTGTCAGAAGGAAAAAATCCAATTTGTAATTGAAAAGACTTTAATACCAAAAAAAATTCTACTGGACAACAGGCGATAAACCGATTTCAGCTCACATTATACGTGAATAAATCCATGCTGCCCTTTTGGAGGTGCAGTTCAAGGAATCAGATGCGTTTCGTTCTCTAGTTCATTTCCACGATCTAAACAGTGGTTCCTTCTCAGGGTCAGACGCACGTGTGGGAACAGAGGTGTGAGACGTAAGTGAACTTAAGGGCCGACTGGTTCAGAAGAAAGCGCGGATACTGGGGAAGGTCCGTGGTTGAGCTTCGCCGAGCACTTGCACTCCTTCCTCTTTCCTCATTGCACCGCCGTCGAAAACCGCTTAAAATAAAGGCGGCCGCCACCTCCAGGCTGTAGTCCTGCCTTGAAAAAAGCACCCAAGACAGCAGTCCATCCAAAATCAACCGAAACGTATAAGAAAAATCGGACTTACGTATGGTGCAGTTTTGCCCGTAGTAACCTGTACGGGTGCAGTCACACTGGTATCCGTGGAGACCAAACCTCACACACACTCCCTGGTGTTGGCAGGGATAGTAGCAGCAGGGATTCGCTGTAATGCAAGAACAGGCCAGACTTGAGTCGTCCGATTTAGACAGTCTTCCGCCCTTAAAAACAACAAATAATAAGATGTTCCAAACATCTTATGTTGACATTTATTTATTTAGCACATGCTTTTCTACACAGCCACACGCACCTCGGAGTTTTGCATGTGTATAACGGACAACTTCCTGATAGTAACAATCTACCGGAAGGTTCTAAACTAGCTCTCGTCTAAATTCCGCCCAGCTTAACTGGAAAACTATATATTCCATTATGAAACTAAGCAGAGAATGAGAATTAAGACCATAAAGCGATTCCTTCTCCTTGGCTTTTCTCAGAAGAGCCTTGTATCACTTCTTGAGAAAAGAAGTTCTCCTCCTCTGAAGGCCATTTCTGTGGCTCCTGACCGAGAAAAGACAGAGAGGATATTTCTTCTTCCGGGTGTCGAGGAACAAGTTTCCGGCCGTTGAGAAAAAGCATCCCGAAGCGCAGAAAAGGTTCCAGGCTCACTTTTGTCGTCGTTTCGAAATGAGAAAATCAACATTTAAAAATTTCGAACGTGTCACTCATAAAATAAACTTCTGTGCTGCGTTTGTTCGTCTCCGAAAGACACAACAAATGTTTTTTTTTTTTTTTTGTAACGTTGCACGGGTCCAGCTTTCTCGGCGTCTTATGCTGTCTTTTTCTTATCTTTTAAAATGAAAGAAACTTTAACCGGCACGTCACACACACCGATCGGCCGACACCAGCGGACCAATGATGGAAATATTAACACAAAGAGTAGCGGGGCTGCGTGGGCCACAGAATCGTGCAGCGGAGCCATTTTTCCCCCCCAGGAAGTCATATCTGTTCCTGTTGCTTCCTGAGGAGCAGCATCTTCAATCAGATGATAAAAAATAGCTTTACTTTCGTACCACGGTCTGTTTGCTGGAGTGTGTGGGTGTCAGATTAGCGGACCGAGCCACAGTAACTGCTGCCCGTGCTTCCTATCGTATCGGGGGGCAGCATGCGGGCGCCGCCCCCAGCGCAGCCCTGCCATTCATTCACAAATACTGTCAATTCGCCGCCAACAGGGGCGGCTCGAGGAAAAGCTCCCTGTGGGGCAGGCAGCGGAGGAATGTAGAGAAAGCGCATTATGTCACGTGATTATAGCAACCAGGAGGTTAAAAAAAAAAAAAAACAACACCTTTGCAAAGCGTAAGGAGTCGTCTGTAGGCTGACAAACGCGATTATTAAAAACGCCGCGTCGACATTTCCCCCGGATAAATACGGCGTTCGTCTGTAAACTAGTGTCGCCGCACAGTTTAACAAAGCCGTGTAAATATTTTAAAACGGTGAATGCTTTGCCAGTGAGTGCGGAGAGTATTCGCTCGGCGGCCACTTTATTAGGGACACCTGTACGCCTGCTCGGTCGGGTGGCAGCAGCGCACACAGGTCGTGAGCTTCGGAGAACGTTCACTTAAAGGTCAGGGGAGGACGGCCGGACCGGTTCGAGCTGACAGGACGGCTGCAGCGACTCGGATAACCCCTCTTCGCAACAGCGGTGGGCAGAAAAGCATCTCTGACTTCACGACAGGTCGAACCTCGAGTGGGACGGGCTACGACAGCGGACGACCACGTCGGGTTCCGCTCCCGTCAGCC
>UFQX01001217.1:64197-96570 GCA_900497675.1 Arapaima gigas | reverse complement strand
GAAGCAGGATGCTGCATCTTTCTGCACGTTCACCTTGAATGACTCGTAGGTACAACCCTGTCCACAAGTTCAGCCCTGCAGAAATAAGTGTGTGCGTTGCTGGAGATGAGNTGCTGCATCTTTCTGCACGTTCACCTTGAATGACTCGTAGGTACAACCCTGTCCACAAGTTCAGCCCTGCAGAAATAAGTGTGTGCGTTGCTGGAGATGAGCTCTCTGCTTTCTCCTCCAGAGATCTACCGCATCGTGTCACAGAAGCAGATCGCTGACCGGTCAGGCCATGACGAGTCTCCCGGGAACAACGTGGTGGACATCAGTGTGCCGCCGACCACAGACGGACAGAGAGGCAATAAGCTGCAGTGCTGTCAGAACCTGTGACCTCTGACCCCACTCACTTCCTACACCCAGACCAGCCCCTCCCATTCCTTCCTGTTTCTCAAGCTCCTTCCCACCCTGTTTGACTTTCCATGTTAAGGTTTTGTCAGTGACCCCTGACCTTTTGAGGACCCTCCCCCACCTCCTCCACCTAGTTGTTTGTCCACTGGTTCCCTCTTTCCTCCTGTCCCACAGTGCAGACCTGGACCTTTTCAGCCTTCATGGATTATCTTAGTGGAAGAGTAGTTCCGCATGAGCGCCACTAAGAGGTGCTATTGACACAACCACACGAACAAACTGCAGTCCAGCACAGGGCACCTGTACTCCACCTGTAGCTCAAGCCCACATCTGCTCCTCTGAAATTGCCACAGTGACTTTGTTTTCTTCAGTATTATATGTAACCAATGTTATTTATTTCAACTTCTCACATCATACAGGTAGCACGTAACTTGTTTGGTCAGTTGTGGGAAAGGCACAAGTGTAAATAGTTTATAAAACACTCACTGGCTCAGCTGGGGAAGGAATCAGGTCCATTGAAAACCAGTGTATATAGAACCTCTGTGGGCAGAGTCTGGGAACCCCAGTGGGGAGGAAAATGTAGAATGACAAAAAGTCAAACATGATGGCAATCCTTTTTTGCTGCTCATTAATAAAAGCAAAATGAATTGAACAGGAGTAGCAGTTGTGCTACACTTGGAGAATGTTGTTTTTGTGTCACTAGAAACACATTTACAGGACCTCCTTGTTGTGCGTTTAGGAGCTGCTTGCCCATGAGGTTTAAAAACAATGTCAGAGATGAATAGTGTCCTTCTCTATGAGCTGCTCGTGGTCAGGAAAACGAGATATTTATTTTTCATCCAGATTGAGTTAAAGCCTCGGTTTGACCCGACAGAGAGAAACACATTCGTTCTGGGTCTGGGTTAATTTTAATACTTTATTCAGTAACATTTTGCTCAGCTGTAATTTTAGCCCCATTGAAAATTTCCACCCCCCGACCCAGAAACATCACACAGTCACAGAAATGATGGCGGCGCTGTGCCATGTCTCTCAGGGCCCTTCCCTTCAAAGCACAACGACCGCCTCTGAACCACACAGGTAAAACAAACACAGGTAAGAGGAAGATCGGGGAAAAAACATTTACAAAAGCTTAAAAAAACAGCATGTTTTTCAAGTATGTGCTTTAAGGAGCTGAAGGCAACAACTCCGCATGCGACACGTTTCATGTCAGAACACTGTCTTTTTGAAGACAATAATAAACATGAAAATGTTCAGGGCATAAATACTAACACATACTTCGCGCCTTCTGTTCTGTTCCTCCTTTTCACATCAGAAAGGAGAATTAAGCGATCGAGTGACAAAGAAATACATTTCTTTTGTTAATGCTCCCTCGGCAGCCTTTTTGAAAAGTACAGTTTTTTATTGTTTGAAGTCTGTTTTGACAACTTATTGAAATGGTATGAATACGTTATACCCACAGTCTTCATCCAAATGTGCAAAGTGGCATCAGTTAAAAAAAGCTTCTGAGCCAGAGCTCCAAAGGTGGACCCCCGTAGGAGTTAACATCTGGGGACAAACAGCCAAGCAGCTGTTGGTCTGTGTTAGTAATCCACTTTAGTTCACAAGCACATTAGTGTGAGCAATTTACTCTGAGAGCACTACAAACTTGTATGATGTGGCGCTGAGAAGGTCAAAGGTCACAGCCCAGCATACTGTCTCAGCAATCCAGACTCCTGGAACCCCCACCTCACATCATATTAAAAACATTCCTGAGGCATGAAGTATTGTACATATAGGAAACAGAGAGGAAAATTATATATAGGATATATGAAGAAAAAACACCGAACATTAATAATCAAACTTTTGTTGGCCTTTATTTTACATAAGAGCTACTGTATGTTTATGAAAATCTGCTTGAACTTTCCATATTCATATCAAAAGAACCTTGGAAAAATTTTCCCAAAACAAACTGCCATAAAACATAAATGCAGAAATTTAAAAGAAATGTCTTTTTAAGGGGGAAAAAAAACAGGAAAACAAGTATCGCCCTACATACGAGTGTAACGCATTCCTGGAAATCAGTTCCTAAGGTGAAACCTAGTAAGGAGGAAACAATGATAAAGTATTGCTTGAAGAGAGTGGGACATTAGCGGAAACAAGTAAATTCCAGAGAAGTGTATGTTTGCCACTTTTGGTTCGTTTCTTAAATGGGAAAATATTAGGAAAACTCAAAAAATTAGCTTTGCATTTGATTGTAACTTAGTAAAGCGAAATAAATAATTTCACTCGTGTAAGGAGAAATTTGTAAACGAAAGACTCGTATCTCGGGGATATCTGTACAATGAAAGTAAACCAGGATGATATGAACTTCCGCAGCACGAGAGGAAACATCTGTGCGTCCGTGAACCGGAGCTTGATGTTCAACACTGGAGTTTAGTATCTTTTTGAGAAGAAAGAACTGGGAGCTATGCGGGTTTATCATCACAGCATCCATTTACCAGTTTCCATCATCCTCAGCTAAAATACATATAAACATATTTAAGGGGAGCAGGTGGTGCATTGGCTAGTGCTACTGCCTCTGGGCTTGGACTTCATAACTTTGAGTCCCACTTCTGCCACAGCACCCTCAATCGATTTACATTAAATTGCTCCAGTAAAAAAAGTTACCCAGTGGTATAAATTGGTAAATCGTTAAGTAGCTTAACACTGTAAGTTGCTTTGGAGAAAAGCATCATCTAAATTAATAAATGTACATATATCTCATGTCGGCTTTATACAGTTACACATACTGTATGAATTGCACTGTAAAGGGGTTTTACAAATTGCACACGGTAAAGTTTCTACACCCCACACCACAGAGAGAACCCAGCCAAAACCGCACACGCAGCACGTTTCTGCAGGAACACACCAGGAGACTGAGCACACGGGTCTCTTGCAGGTGGTGCAGTTGCCACTGTGTGTCCGCAAACTGACAGATCGCCAAAGTCAAGTGTAACTACAACACCTACAAAGTAACAAACACAAAAAAACCAAAGGGAAGAATAATTACTGTTTCAAGTGTTTCTGTCTGTTTCCCAAAGGTCAAACAAGAGGTGCTCTGTACTTCTGTCCCAAAGTGACCTGTCACCGTATAGATGATTAACATGCTGGTCACTACACTTCCTGTACATAGTGCCCAGAAAGCTGTCAAGGGCCAAAAGCAACAAGAGAAAAGTGACACAAGCAGACATTTCCAAAAACTGGTTGACATATGACACATTTCTCGCTTTTCCAGAGGGAATTTGAGTCAGCCCTCCTGCAATAAATGACACGGACTTCCACTCAGGCCACATCATTAAACACCTGCGGGTCAGTTGGGGCCTTTAGCACAACCATTTGTATTAAGAACACAAACAAGGAGCAGGATTCTGTCTGCTTGGTGTCAGTAATGCAATGGACAGAACTGATTCTACGTGACGCAGACATGATGGAAGTTGACAGACACCGGCGAGGACCTGGGCAAAGGGCTCATCCTCTTCAAGGTGCTCTGCGTGTATGTGTGTGCTTGTGTGTGTCTATGTCAAAAGTGTATGTGCAGCAGAATGGTTCCCAGAAGCAGGTGCTTCCTACAATCTCACACACCAGCTCCACACAGTGGGACCCACCCCCAGTCTACCAGGGACCTGAAGAACAGCTACTTTAACCAAATTCAACCAAGACAAGACAAACAAAGATAAAAAAGAACAAGAAAAGTGCATCCATGCATAACTCTGCGTGTGTGTGTGTGTGTGTGTGTGTTGGCCTCGCATTTTCTCAGGCAATCAGCTCATTGTAGTTCTGCTATTTCCCTCCCGCTTCACTACAGCTCCTGAACTCAATTCGGGCCACAAGAAACAAAAAAATTAAAACAGATCTATTTGCATATGCAGAAATTCCTTCCACACTGTCGCCCTGCAGCTCTCAGACACGAACATCTGCAGTGTTTCAGAGAGTTGCTGCCCTGCTGGGTCATGTGGCACCATGTAGATATTAGGGTCAAGATCAGAAGCTGCTGCGGCACTGACGAACCCCCCAACCTTACCCCACCCCTCTCTGGACTGAGCACAACAGCAACAACAAACACAACGACAGCTAAAAGACACAGGGGATTGGGGCTGCTGTCCACTGTTGGTCACCTTGATCTCCAGAGGACATGGCAGAGCTGTTCAGGGGCCCAGAAATGTCCATGGAAAGGAAGTGCTCAAACACCGTAATTAGGTTAAAAAAAGGGGGAAGTTCCACTCCATCTGTCAGAGCGAAGCCCAGCGCTCATACAACAGTCTCATCTGCTGTCATCTTCATCAGCTTCGTGGACAGAAAGGAATGCTGAGTAGAATGTGCCGCCTTCAGGTCGGGTATCAGCAAACGGACCTTTTGATTGGTTCGCCTCCACTCCGAGTACAGCTGACAGTGGTAGCGAAACGACACCTGTGGACGGCAGACAGGCGCTCAAGAACATGAGGACACAATCGCAGCACAGACGGGCATTTGGCAGCAGGCGGGGCCTCACCAAGGTCCACAGGACATAGATGGTGAAGAGTGCGATGGTGAGGGCAATGAGGCCCACCGCCTCCAGCCGGCTGTTGAAGTGCAGGTGGTCCTGGGCCCCCCGCAGACAGAGCCACCCTGAGATCGCAGCGAGTGGCGTGATGAACAGGAAGCAGACCATATCGCAGAGAAGCGTCCGCTTCTCATTCCTCGGCCCTGGGTCCTGGAGCCACTGCGGAGGGGTGATGGAGTGCTTAATAAACAGCAGCGAGACAAAAAGGCTGCAGCAGCAAATGTTAAACTGAAGATCCAGGCCATAATCGAATTTCTGGACTATATGGGGGGTGTCTGTATATGGCAAGAGTTGAAAGCAATATTTAAAGAACCTTTTAATCTCAGCAGATTGTTTAGTACAGTCAGTCTGGGTTGGGTTGCATTCCAGAAGAGGGTGCACAATGTAAACACATTTTTCCTGTAATGACGTGATAATGATAATATGAATACAATAAATAATAGTACAATACAGCACCAAAACTAAGAAATACAGCTGATGTTCAGCAAGTTAAGAATTCAAGTTTCATTTATGAAGGAAAAAGGTAAAAGTGACTAACGTGACAACAGGACACTGCAGCCATGATGTGATGGGTATGCAAGCTGCTGCTCGTGCCTTGCTAACACATCAAACATTTATTCTAATTTCTACAATGATGTGGCATAATTCTGAGCTTACGTCTTGTTGAAGAATATGCCTATTTTAAAATAAATTTGGTATAATATGGAGTTATTCTGAAACCGCTTAATGGAAAAATCTGCAAACCACGACTTGACTGTATGTCACCCGGTGGTTCAGATGGAGCAAAAGCACAGGGGACGTGATCCCTGTCACCTCTGTGAGGGGCCGGGGGCGGCGCTCCACACTGAACTCGGTGTGGCACAGCTCACAGTAGCTGGTGTTGGACGAGGACAGCCACTTCTCCAGACAGCTGCGGTGGACTGTGCCCAGCGTGCCTGTGCAGTCACAGGGGGACAACAGCCCCTCGCCGCTCCCTCCTTCGTGGCAGATACGGCAGATGGGCCCATCACTGAGACACCGGGGAGAGGGGACAGTAAAGGGTGAAAGGGGGTGGTACACAGCAGAGACACTCACTCTGCTAGGACATCCTACCTGCTCTTGCAAAGTGCGTTTTAAAGGGCAGCAGAATACCATACAAAGACATAACGCTGCATCACCTGTAAGTGGTGCAGCAGTTAAACAGCAAAGCATGTTTGCTTAGTAGTATCTCAGAAAGATGGACTCTGCTGGACCTTGAAACAAAGCAAACCAGGAGAAATACTGCATGGCTGTTGGCTGGAAATGGCCTGATGTACGGAGCAGACATTGCGGGGTTTACCTCTGCATGCCCAGGGCCCGGATGACTGTGGAGAGCAGTCGGCCGTCCTTGGTGGTCACCTGCGTGACGTACCGCGCCTGCCGGGCATCGGCCTCCTGCACCGCCTTGGACAGGTCTGCCCCACCCGTGCAATCGCACAGAGAGCCTGGCAAGTGGCAGCACTGTCCTGTCGTCATGGCCGTCCTGTCAAGGGGAGCGCGAGACGGGACCACACACTGCTCCCCTTGGAAGTCTGGCTCAAAGTGGGGTCTCCCTGAAACTAGGACAAGGACATGACCAGTTTACACAGAGCCGAGGGGGTACGAGTTTACCCGTATATGTGTATATGTGTTTGCATGTGTGTATATTTGTATAGAAACATTACACCCCCAAACACATTATTCTTCGCATCATATATGGTCCATCTCACACACACCTACACCTCCATGCCCCTACTGGACACCACGACAACCTAACACACACCTCTAGCTACAGCCAGCAAACACTCTATTTATTCCCCTTCTGTCCACAGTAAAAGGGATGTCCCCTGATGTGAGACAGAGAACCAGAGACTTGTTCTGACATATCTCCCCAACAACATCCCCGAACTAGGAGCTCCAAAATAAAAATAAACTCCTGAGTCCGTGTATTGTCCCGGCTTTCACAGGCACAATAGAAATTTTAATGAGCAAAATGTCATTAAAGCAGACACAGGACAAATGGGACAGAAAGTCAAGGCTCTGGTGCAGTACGGAGGGCAGTGACAAGCACAATAACAATACCATGTTTTACCACACAGGAGCAACATGTAAACAGTGACATCAACACAATTCCTAGTTAGAATTGCTGCAGAATCATTGACAGACAGATCAAATAAACACACACAAACTACAGCCACTCCTCAAATGAAAGGGTTCGTTTCCCCAACAAATCGCTCTAAAAAAGTCACTTAAAATGAATTCAAACACCAGAATTAAAGGACTTTTATGCATGATGGTGGCAGCACCAAAATATTTCATCTTCATTACATTAGAAACAAAAAAAAATTTAAACATGAGCTGGAAAAGCAATTAAGGATAATGGATGGAAGAAAATTACAAAAGTTTCTTCAAACTCGTCTTTTAATGTTATATTTTATTTAATTCATTCATTTGTGGCAGGGCTGGGCTGTGGACATCCAGTCTGTGAGCTAGGATGTGTGAGACAGGTGACAGGGGACATGTAGGACAGACATATAAAGTTGACAAGATCACTGGCCGTGTGTTTTTTACTCATGTGGACGCTGAGAGATGCTGTGTAGTGTTACTGACAGATTTTTAGCCCCCAACCCCCAATCAAGGTGCGTACCCTGAATGGATCCAGTAAAATTTACTCCACTACACAAATTGTTAAATCAACGTAAGTAGCTGAACATTTCGACTGTGATATTATATTTACTTTAATGTGAGCTGTGATTGACCAAGACAGTCGGTGTGATCACAAAGAGGAAGAACAAACAGTGTGTGTTTGTGTGTGTTTTAACAAACCACTCACAGGAACATCTGTCTGTGCCCAAGGAGGAGCACCCAACCAACACCACTGGAAACCCACGTGTACCCACTGGTCACTGCTGTCATGGCATTCTACAGATGAGCTGGTCATGAGACAGCCAAGCTGGCATCATTAAAGGACAACAGCTTTTTGGGTTTAACACACCAAATGTGTATCTCTGTCCCAAAGATCAGGTAGAAAAAGCAAAACAGGCTCATAATATGTCTAGTGTGTGAAAACAGGGTGTATCTTTTCATAAGCTGTTGTAGGTTTTTGTTGGGCAGCAACCCCCTCCAGATACAACACTCCACACATACACATACATATATACGTAGGCACACGTAACTAAGTTTTGAGGTTATGTGAAGTCATCCTAGTCAGCTGACCACAGACTTCCACGTGATTAATGCTGATCGATTATCTGATTAGTAACTGAGGACCCCCCACTACCCTCCCCGCGTGCCTCGCGGCCTCCAGCGGCCCCGCCCCACACTCGGCGGCACGCGCAGCAAAGGGCAGCTCATCTGACTATCTCCCGGTACCGAAGCGGCCGTGAAGACGGGAAAGGGCTCACCCCGGAACGTCGGAATGGGTGGGAAAAGTCGCGTGCGAGAGACGGAAAAAGAGTGAAATGACGCGTGTGAGGCTACTGCTAACGGCCATAACGGAATCCGGCACAAGCCTGCCACGAAACCGGCCGCTCGAACGGGACACTCACCGGACCGCTACATTCTTCACAGCGTGGCGCTCGGAGGACACGGCTGGACCTTTACTTCACACGCATGGCAATACTTTGATAAGTTACCGTCGAGAGGACAATGTTAGCTGGATGCTAGACAACGACCTCCTCCTCCTCCTCCTCCTCTTGGGCTGCGCTCGCGCTCGGCGTCCTCGCGCTCTTTGCGTAAGTCATTATTGCGATACGTTCAGAGCGGCGTATCCACGTTGGAGAATCATGCAGTCCTACGTCGTTTGTCGAAGCCTATGAGCAACAACCAATCCCTCTTCGGGAATATTTGATTGACATTTCTCCTATCCAATGGCCGATGAGTTTTCCCTCAAAAATAGCTAACAGAACAGTACGGTGCATTTTTCACCATACGCTTTTTAAGAAGACAGACACTGTGGTCTTTTTTTGCTATCTTTATTTTTACATCATACACACCAACTATGCACAAATAAAGTGTTATATTACATTGCAAGTAACAAAAATATAAAAACTGCTGAAGCAGAATAAACCTCCACTGTGAATGTGATGTAAACAATATATAATCAAAAATTACAGAAACGCAAGGAAATAAACAGCACTGGTTCAATAAATGCACCTCAATCCAGGTGACGGGTCTACCCAGACTCTGAGTTCACAAGGAATTTATATTATTTGGACAAAAATAACACATCCGGGCCTGGATCCCAGCATGTCGGTAAGGAAACCAAACCTGCTGGTCAGGAGAGCCCTTCAGCTTCAGGTTTCAGTCCACTTGGTAGAATATTCCCCCCAGCAAAAGCTCAGTGACTTCTTAAATATGTATTAAAACTGTGTACAGTAACACAGTATTGCCTACTACATTTTTTTTATATTTATATAAACATGTATAAAAGTAGGGGGCAAACTACTTAATTCAAGGATTGAACTTCATTACATCAGAAGGTTAAAGAATAGAAAGAAAGCAATAAATGTACATTATAGTACTTGCATGGCATTTTACCACTTTCCCTCAGTAAGTGAACACAAGATTTCAATGACCTCTCGACCAACACTGTTCATTAGACTAGTTATTGTCCAATGATTATTTACACCAATGCTAACCTTTCTGCATGTGGATCATCTTGGAAATGTGTCAAGGTGATGTAAAACAAGCACCTCAATGAAAATCGCAGTCACTATTACACATGCAGCTGCATTCAGAACATAAACATAAATTAAGAAAAAAATTAAAATTCATTCCTTCCCACAGCACACAAAGTATACAGGTCTTGGGTCTGGTACATCAAAGCACATTCCCCCGGTTTATTGTTTTTAACACAATTTTAACAGTATTTGTAATTTTATCAGAAAGCCAGATCCAATTCTGTGCCTAATAATTAAGCTCTCTGTAATTGAGTCAACCCATAAAAACTTGACCATTTACATATGTCCATGCATTTGTGCGCAGCTTTAATACATTCAGCTGTAAGAGGAACAGGCCAGAGGAGCAGCTGGACACACAGTGGTCAGTGCCACTGAGTCTGAGGTTACCAGTATACAGCACTTACACACACACACACACACACACTGATCCAACATTCAGTTACATCAATGGATGTGCTGTAAAATGTGCAGTTCCACTCTGTGGAGATCGGTTCTGAAGTGTTGTTTGAAGTCCAAGAGCAGAAATATCTGTGGCTTAAGGACAAAGACTAGTGGTGGGATGAAGGCTGACTTGAAGCACACATAGATGTGCTGTCTACGTGTCACTCCATGATGCCCTAGAAGCTACATACAGGAAGGGGAGACCTGCTGAAGCAGCATTATAAAGCTGGTTTCTCTCTCATGGACAACCGTTTGATTAACACACAACCAGTTAAGAGCTTTTTAACAGCGCACTTCAGGTTGTGTACAGCAATGGAGGCAAAAGCAGATTACAGAAAGAAACACTGTGTATATATATATATATATATACATACACACACACACACACACACACACACACACACACACACACACACACACACACACACACACCTTGACAAGGCTGTTTGTGTCAAAAAAAACCCGCATTTATTTGGGCTACACATTCTCAGACAAGACTCAGGTCTGCTGGCAGGAAGGTCAGTGAGTTCATCATTAAAGATGTTGACTGACATCTTCATCATCAGTCTAATCCCTTCTCCAAGCCCACTTTCATGCCCAGATGAATCACTGGTAAAGATGGCACCAGTATGTCCATCAATATCTGCAGCTCAGTACCTCATGGGAAGGAGGGTGCTGTTTTCAGACCACTGAATACCTTATTTATATGAACAGCTTCACATACAATTCTACATGTTTTGTAATTCTGCAAATCAGTGCCAAGGTCTGTGTACTAGTTAAGGAAATGGCATCAAGTTCCTTAAAGTAGCTTAGCAAGCTGGCCTCAGACATTCAGCCTTAATAGACATGTTCACATTGTGGTATTTGTCAGTGCAAAGGCAAGCCCAGCTCTCCTCCCTCCCAGGGTACTTTGTTTCACAAAAAGCCAAATAAAGTGTTCTGTT
Organism: Arapaima gigas; assembly: GCA_900497675.1. Lineage (NCBI taxonomy): Eukaryota > Metazoa > Chordata > Actinopteri > Osteoglossiformes > Osteoglossidae > Arapaima > Arapaima gigas. The sequence continues at coordinate 85,555 of UFQX01001217.1, read as the reverse complement.
TTCTATTCTGGCTACTGCAAGAATTGTAAATGTCTGATATTTTTAAGTATATTCAAAGCAGCACACCTGAATCTGGGAAGCAATAAAAGGGCAAGTCTGATTGGAACAACATCCTAAAAAACAAAAGAGCAAGTTCATGTAGTCTGGTCATTTTTCCATTTTCAAGGTCCTGGCACAAAAACCTCTGAGACTCTTGTGGGCCAAATTTAGAAGACATCATGTGTATTCACACCATAATGTTTTCTTTCTCTGTTACTGACAGTGAATATATGCAAAATTAGTGTAACCCGTACCTCCTAATCAAGACCTGTCCAAACTCTACGCAAAAAACACACAGTGAGTGTCCAGTTTCCCCAAATCACATAAACTTGTCATAATGGTTGGAAAATGAAGCTTAAAAAAAAAAAAAAAATCATGTAAATATGGTTGAGGAATGTTACCAATATACAACATCCACAAGGAGGAACCATAACATGGAAAGTCAAACAGGGTGGGAAGGAGCTTGAGAAACAGGAAGGAATGGGAGGGGCTGGTCTGGGTATAGGAAGTGAGTGGGGTCAGAGGTCACAGGTTCTGACAGCACTGCAGCTTATTGCCTCTCTGTCCGTCTGTGGTCGGCGGCACACTGATGTCCACCACGTTGTTCCCGGGAGACTCGTCATGGCCTGACCGGTCAGCGATCTGCTTCTGTGACACGATGCGGTAGATCTCTGGAGGAGAAAGCAGAGAGTCATCTCCAGCAATGCATATACTTATTTTTGCAGGGCTGAACTTGGGGACAGGGTTGTACCTACGAGTCATTCAAGGTGAACGTGCAGAAAGATGCAGCATCCTGCTTCATACCTGTAAGGATGTTCTTGAAAGCCTCTTCTACGTTGGTTGAGTCCAAGGCAGAGGTCTCAATAAACGACAAATTATTCTTCTCTGAAAACAATAACGGAAGAGACAGAGCAGGAACTTAGAGGGATCCCGCCACAACGATGCTGTGTTGTGCACCTTGTACACATACACACGATCACAAGTACACACACCTGCAAACGCTCGCGCCTCGTCGGTGGGCACCGCCCTCAGGTGCCGCAGGTCGCTTTTGTTGCCCACCAGCATGATGACTATGTTGTTGTCGGCATGATCTCGCAGCTCCTTCAGCCATCGCTCCACGTTCTCGTAGGTCAGGTGCTTGGCGATGTCGTACACCAGCAGCGCCCCCACCGCTCCCCTGTAGTACCTGGTACACCGACACAGGACGGCACAGTGAAGAGCGGCTCCGCTTCCCCACCTCCTCCACCTGCGCCCTCCCACCAGTGGGCCAAACTCACGCCGAGGTGATGGCTCTGTAGCGCTCCTGTCCGGCCGTGTCCCAGATCTGAGCTTTTATCGTCTTGCCGTCCACCTGGATGCTGCGGGTGGCAAACTCCACACCGATGGTGCTCTTGCTCTCTAGGTTGAACTCATTCCGCGTGAAGCGAGACAGCAGGTTGCTCTTCCCCACCCCGGAGTCTCCGATCAGCACCACTATCAGAAACAAGACTACTTATTTTCCGAAATCGGGGAAGTAGGGGGTGTAGCAGTTAAAGCTGCCATCTTTGGTTCTAAAGGGCATATGTTTCCCACTTCCTGCTGTAGCACCCTTGAACAAGGTATTGTAACGGTGCTGTCAAGTTAGTGTAGAAAGTTCTTTGGTGTACATAGTTGTTACCCCGGTTGGCATGTTGATGTTTAATTAGTTGTTCCAAAAACTTAGGCATAGTTTGATAAAATGGATTCTGGGAAATGTGGGCTGGAGGGCCCCCACCGTAGGACAGGAATAGGGGTGGTGAGGTGCCCTCCGTAAGGCTGTATCTATGTGGGGGGGGAGAAGTTTTTTTTTTTTTTTTTTAAATATATAAATACTTCCTGTGGATGTTAAGGTGCTAATGATAGACAATAAAGAGCAGTTTTCTGCATTCTTGACTCCTGATGCCTCCTTTAGTAGCAGAAGTAGAAAATGCTACAGTATTTACCCTGAATGGACACAGTAAAAATAGCAAAGTATGGGTAAAATTGTTCTATGTACCATTTCACTCTGATACTTTGGACAGAAGCAACTAGGCAAATAAATAAATATATGTGTTTTAAATGAAGATCTTGCTGTTGTACTATGATAGTGAGACCATTGAAGAGCAGTGGGATTTCTGTGGGCTGGGGGTCACCGGGAACTGGGTCATGGGGTCCCCTTGCAGGAAGCTGATAACTTGCTGACTGAGAAATCTGGACATGCAGGGTGTCCCTGTTCCTCTCCTTCCTGTCCCACTGCCCACAGAGTGGACACGCACGTACACACTGCCAGGGCCCTTTTCCTGGCATCTAGCTGCTTTAGCATTAAACTTTCACCCAAACGGTCTCACCACATTTTTATCATTTGAACAATAAATTAAAATTCAAAAGAAGGTATTTTGTGCATTTAAAAAACCCAAGCAATTCAGGGAATATTAATACACATTTATAAATTCTGCCACTGCATGCATCTATTATGTCAAAAGCTAAATTAATTTATTTTTTTAATTTTAGTGTGTTTTGTCAGAATGACACATTTGGAAGCACTTAACGCTGCTAAACTGGACCGTTGAGCACCAGCAGTCATCCGCAGGGGCACGCAGACATCAGCTGTCATTTTCTTATTGTGCTCCTTTCTCCCGCTTTTTATTAGAAAAATCATGAAATATTACTGTGTTATATTACATATTGTATTATATTACATTTTATTAATCTTTAACATGCTGGTAGTGCTCTCTTAGATGAATGACACCGCAAAACAAAGAAAAATGCATTAGTGCACAAAGCGAGCGTCGCGGGGGGTCCGCGCCCCGTCCTGTACCTTTGAACAGGAAGTCGTACTCGTCGTCCCTGTGCGCCATGTCACCGCCGACGATCGACCCGCAGATGATAGACTGGTGATGAATTTATGATGCTGCGGTTTATTCTGGAATTTCTCCTCCTGGTCCCCGGACCGTGTGTAAGAGAGGACGCGGGAACGCGCCGCTCGTCCCAGCGCGAGGGGAGGAGTCCTTCGCTTATCAGGGCGCGCACACGGGGGCGCTATGGCCTTCCAGGGTCCAGCCGGAGGTCCGCAGACCATGGGGGGAGGGGGGGCGTACTTGTGCGGTGGTCAGTGTTGCGCACGCGCGTTTGTCCACCTGTTGGCGCCATTTGATCAAAACTGCAGGGCATCAGAGGCCTTAGTGGGGGTCCAGAGGGGAACCTGGGAAAAGGGTCCATGCTGCAGGTATTGCAGTGGCGAGCAACTGGCTTGTTTGTCCAACTAAAATGCAAGAAATATATTTATCTTTTCTGTGTCTGTCCACATTCTAAACACTTCTGGGACCAAATTCCTGTAGCTCTTTTTCTAATTTTCTACTGTGTTGTTGAAATCACTAAGTGATTTTCATACCAGTGAATCCAGCAACGGGGACTCGGTGCTTTAAACTTCATTTACACATTGGGCAAATTTCATACCCACAAGTGTATTAAATCTATGCAAAACGCTAAATTATTTCTCATCGATCTGCAGTATCTGTCTCTTCAAAAATGTCTACCAAAAAAAAACTACAAGGACATCTCAAATTATTAATTTATTTTTGGACAGCTCTCTATTTGTACAGTAAAATACTACAAATAAAAACAATGGCACACAGCATTTAAAAAATCTTATCTGACATTTCAGTAAACAGCTCACATGGTGTCCCACGTGTGTTGTGCACTAATCCAGATTTAATAAACGTTCGTTTGCAGGTTTTCTACGTGTTCCGAGTATTATTTTTATTGCCGTCCTCCGAACATGGTTTTTTACTCTTGTACACCCGCTCCCAGTCATTTGATGTCTATCGATTCGGCCAGAATTTTAATGTATCTCCAAAATCTTGCATTCCGCGTGGACGGGACAGCCGTTACCATAGTAACTGCTTTATTGCTTCACAGTAGTGTTGTTCTCCCAAGTCTTCGTCTCTGAGATTTACAGTCCAAGCCAAATGTAAAATAATTTTTTTGCATCAGAGTTACACATTTTCACCAGTACATTTTACTCTTTTTTCCAGTTTCATTCCCTCTCTTTGCTCTTTGTTACTGCCTGCCGAGCTCTCGCGCACTTGTCTAGCGCGAGGCAAATGAGCGTGCGCAGTCCTGCCAAGCAACGGCACACAAAGCTTTTTTTGCTCATGCGCAGCTCGCGCGCCGCTACAAAAGGCCGTGTCTTTCTCGTGAAGCCGCCATTTTAGAAGTGCGGAAAGTTCGTAGGAAACCTTTTACTGCCTAGCTAAAGCACGGTTTTACCACAAGAAAGTTACTGAGTTCAAACTCCGAGAGTAATATAGTTATCGAATTTGGCTCGCTGTAGCGCAGCATTAGCTTAACTAGTTCTCCTTTTAATTCCAGAACAGTACTGCGTCAAAATGTCGACTGAGGCGGGTGCTGACAAAGCAAGCCCAGAAGGGTAAGTTTCTTTAAATGCGTTAAACTTGCACACGCGAATTTATATGTAGACTTGAATTACGCACTCCGAGTTCAAGAGTACGTAGCATTTCCCCAATAGTAACCCAACAGTAAGTAAGCCGTGTCTGTGTTAGTGGTGGCGGCCTCTGATGGTCCCCGTCACCGCGCTGTCTGCGCCGTTAAGGTCGTGTTGGCCTCTGGAGTTTCTTCTCCGGTATTATTTTGTGTGGTGGCAGAGTTTAGCTGGAGTTGGGTTGAACTGAGCCGCGTGGCTGCGATTTCTCAAGTTTACCCATGTGCTGTAACAATAGACGCCCCGTGGCCGCTTCGAGACGGGGGCCCAGCAGGTCGCCCTGCAGGTCGCCTGCTTTTGGAAGGACTGATCTGAACATTCTGTATGCAGTGGACGGGATCTGATGTTGAGACCAGATGGTTGCCCATTTGGGCCCTAGTTTGGCTCTTAAAACTTCAGCTTTAACTCCGGAAGTGTTGGTAGAATTTTACTAGTTATTTGGTTGCGTTAACTTTGCACGCTAGTCTTAACTAGACTTCCCATTGTGACCGATATTGTGGTCTGGGTTTATGCTTGCTTTACCTCCAAATCAACTTTTACATTTATTTAGTTGATCCTTTTCTCCAAAGTAAATCACTGAGTGAGTTACTCATTACTCAAGGGTGGTATTTTCTGGTGCAATTTGGGGCAAATTAACTAGATTGAGATCATTGTAGCACCAGGTGGGATCTGAACCTCTTCAGAGTTTCTGCCTTCCATTCAAACACCTATATTACATGCTGTATCTTAACTTTCCTCCTCCAGCGGGATGAACGGCAAGGCTACTGCAGAGCCCCGCAAGGAGCGCCCTCAGAAGAGAGGAGGTGGTGGTGGTCGCTTTGAGCCCTATGGGAACGCCTCCAAGCGATACCGTGTCTTTGTCAGCAACATCCCCTTTGACGTGAAATGGCAAGCGCTCAAAGATCTCATGAAGGAAAAAGGTAACATCATTAAAACTTTGAGCGCAATGTCCATCCTCCTCTTGGCAGCCACTTGGGGGATGGAGGATTGGATAGAGGAACTGAGATGCCACACATCCCTCAAAGTAGATTTGTGGTGAGCTTGTAGGTTCCCTGCAACTCAAGGGTCTTGTGCACTGTGCCTATGGTCCCCACAGAAGGGAGATTTGGACTGAGTTGTGATGGTGTATCTTGCCCATTTCACTTGCAGTAGCGCAGTTGTAGCATTTGAGATTGTTGATGTACAACTTCTGAAACTCTCCTTTTTTTGCCTTAAGGCTTTGACATTTAAGGGAGTTAACTTCTGCACGTTCTAATTGCTTTAATTGAGGTACGTGGGCTTTGTTGGTGGAATGCTGGGATTGCTTGTTCTGAACTGATCAAATCAGAGGACATGAGATGTCCATGTTAACCCTCTGTTGTTTGGATGCAACATTTGAATTTGTTCCCTTCAGATGGACCTAAATTTCATCGTGGATGAAGATTGTTGCGAGTTCTCGTCACAACAGGGCACTGCTGGTGTTAGATTAGATGACACGAAGTCACTGACTTGGATCACTGAAATGAGATGAACATCCTGCAGTTGTGCTCTTGGTGATTTATTTTGCAGTGGTAATGTAGTTATGCCACTTCTACAGGTGCAGCTTCATCCCAAGCTGCATTTTGTATTCGGAGTATTAAACTGCTCTGCTAGCACTGGTTTAAAGTGTAAATTATGCTGTCTAAATTGCTGGAATACTATGGTTCAAGTGAAGTTACACCAGTGAGTTTCCAGCATTCCTTCAGTTGTTGCCTAAGTTTGAACAATCAATTTACTCAACGAAGTTCCTGTTGAATGGTGAAAATGTTGCTTTAAGACAATCCAGTGTGTCGAGTGCACCGATGCTGCACTCACTGATTCTCTGTAGGACTAAATTGCGTTCTCTTTTTTAGGTTTGCCACACGAATGTGGTTTCTGGCTGATGTCACAGCAGAACTGTTCCTGGGTGACGGTGGACATGTTAGGGATGTTTGGGGTACAGGTCTACAAAGTGATGCTGCTTCTTAAACTTGTCCTTATTNTTTCTGGCTGATGTCACAGCAGAACTGTTCCTGGGTGACGGTGGACATGTTAGGGATGTTTGGGGTACAGGTCTACAAAGTGATGCTGCTTCTTAAACTTGTCCTTATTTTTAACTTTTGTTTGTTTCAGAGAAGTCCAGAAAATTCTGGGTTTTTTTTTTTTTTTTTTTGGCAGTGGTTGTTGATGATCTGGCTACAGGCCTGCAGTTAAACCAGGACTTTGCTGTTGGTAATTCAATTGCAGTCAATGTGGAAAATATCACAGCTTTTCTGATATTTAGCTTCACAAGCTGCTTGAACTAGAAGCAATTTGGATGGTGTTTGATACCTTTTTACTTTCCATCAGCCTGGTTACTTGTGTGGTAGTATATCTTTTGGGTGTGATGGGTCAGTATTAATTGTTTATTGCAGATACTAGCTACGGTTGATCTGTTCACTGGAAAGCAAACTCAATGTACTATAGTGGCGTATGGAAGAAATTATGTCTGAGTATCTGCTTAACATGGGGTTAAGGATTGATCTTTTTCTGACAAGGACATGTTAAGAAGTGTTTTTTTTTTTTTTTTTTTTTTCTTATTTTCTTCCTTTTTTTTCGAAGATGCAAGCCTGCTCTTTGTAGACCTGTACCAGTATTGTGTGGCCGAGGTGCAGTGGGGCGCTCTGGACTACCCAGCCGAGCTTGCTGTCACCGCCCGGTTGTCGATGTCTGTTCTAAACCCCACTGTTCTCTTGGCTTCTCTCCCTTGGTGTTTGTCGTCCGGAATCTGATTTGTAGTGGGTGAGGTTACATACGTGGAACACTTAATGGACGCAGAAGGCAAGTCGAGGGTAAGTGCAAGAGACGAACCTTCGTTCGTAAGCTTGAGTTTCCTTTTCTTTCTTATTTGTGGGAGGTCACACCTGCAGAGTTCTTGGAATATGAGTCTTCGCGGAAACCTGGTTGAAAGCTCCTGCCATAGAGTGGTCCTGATGTACTCCTTTTTAGAGTAACCTTGAGGTCTTCATTTGAGGGTACAGCTCTTGATCTGCTGTCCCATGCAACCCGTGACCTTGGCAGTGGACACAGGGTTCCTGTTTGCTTGTTGGCTTTGACCACAGGGATTTAATTGGCTTTGAAGTAATGGTCTGGTAAATGGTTTTGCTGCCACAGAATTGTGGTGTAAAATGGAAGCATATTCCTGGCTTAATTTTCCTTCTTTCTTTTAGGGCCAACCTTGCTGTAGTGAAGTTGACTGTAGATTGGGTGTTTATAGAGCTGGGATACAGTTTCTTTCATAGTTTTTAGTATAAATTGGGGCAATTGGTTTTGACATTTTGTTGATTAGCAATGGGGACTGTTACTGTCTAGATGGCCTAAATATAACATCGTGTAAAGGGGCATTGATGAGGGTGAGTAATACTGTATGTAATTTTTAAAAAAAATTTTTGTCCAGGTTTCTGCTTGATTGTTTTGTCTAATTTTCTCTCTTTACTCCCTTCAAATGGTTTCCTGTGGACTTCAAGGGCTGTGCGTAAGTATTTTAATTTTTATTTTTTTTTGTTGGCTTTTCTTTATATTTTTGTTCTGATTTAATCAGGCCAACTTTGACTTTGTGCTGTACTTCAAAAGGGTTGTTGAGTTCAGGACAGAGGAGCTCATGAAAAAGGCTGTGGAGAAGGTCAACAAGCACGTCATGAATGGGAGACCTCTTAAAGTGAAAGAGGTGAAGTTGGTCCCCATATGTTAAGGCTTTTCTGTATAGAAATGACTTTCTTACATCTTGTGTAACCATGTTCAATGTTTGAGTTTTTTCAAGGATGTTCATCTGTGTTCTGCAACAGGATTTGAATGGAGAGTTTGCACGGCGGGCTGCGCAGAGGGCACAGGGAGGTGGCCCACCTGGGGGCATGGGGATGGGTATGGGAATGGGTCCTGGCCCTGGTGCTCCACCCATGGTCAACATCCCTCCAAGCCTCTTGAATAATCCAAACATCCCCAGTGAAATTATACATGGACTTCAGGCTGGAAAAATTGGCAGCACTGTCTTTGTGGCAAATGTAAGGCATTATCTGTGTCTGATAAACCAATTTGATGAAGTTGTGATGGACAGCTAACTATTGCGATTTTGTATATAAACTAAGGTGTCTCAGGCAATGTGGTGGTTACAATGTTTGGTCCCTTTCTCCAGCTTGACTACAAAGTTGGTTGGAAGAAGCTGAAAGAAGTATTCAGCATGGCTGGAGCAGTGGTGCGTGCTGATATCCTGGAGGATAAAGATGGCAAGAGCCGTGGCATGGGCACAGTCACCTTTGAGATGCCCATTGAAGCTGTGCAGGCAGTCTGTATCCTTACTTTGGGTTTAAGCTGCTGTCTGGTTGCAAAAGTGAAGTCGCAATATGGGGACGTGAGTTCTGATGAACTTGTGGATGTTTTCCTTGACAGTTTCTCAGCTATGTTCAACGGACAGCTCCTCTTTAACCGGGTCATGCATGTGAAACTGGTAAGTTGTGTACTAAACTACATTCTGTCTATCCCACTGTTGCCATACAAGTTTGAAGTTGTTTACTCAACTCCATCTACCTTTTGCAGGATGAGAAATCTTTTCCAAAAGATGACTTTGTGCCGCCTGAGAGACCCCCCGCGCTACCTCGTGAGTTCGTTATTGTCTGGTTTCTGTGCTACAGTGGAACTCGTCACTCCCTCACCTAATGAAGCTTTTACTTCCCTTTGTCCCAGGTGGTCTTAGTGGAATTGGCCTGGGACTGGGGCCCGGAGGCCAGCCCATTGATGCCAACCAGCTGAACAGGGGTGGTGGTGGTGGCAGTGGCGGCACTGGTGCGATGGGAAACATGGGACCTGGTGGTAAGGCTCTCTGCTGCCCTTTCCATGATCCTGTGTGTTTGTGATGCATCCCGTTTACTGAATTTTTGGTGTTTCTTATAGGAATGGATGGAATGGGCTTTGGCATGGGCAGAATGGCAGGTATGTACATGTGACTCAAATGGTGCCTTTGAGCCCAGCAGCTGCTACAGTAAACCAAGTGTTTAACATGTTGACCTTCCTGTTAGGAATGGACAATTTTGGAGGAGGGATGAACAACATGGATCGTTACGGCCCATCAGGAATGGGCAGGATGAATGGTACATTGTTGCCCTCAGCTTCTCTGTGCGTGAACTTGAGTGGAGCATGTTTTACGTCTGAGTTTTCTGTCATTAGACATGGACCGTGCCATTGGGGGCAACTTTGATCGTGACTTTGGACGCAGTGAGATGGGAATGTCCCGGAATAACTTTGGTGGTGATTCATACGACAGAGGAATGGGTGAGTACTGGGGCCATTACTGTATATGTTCTGCTTGAGAGGGTTAAGGGTTTTGTTTTATTTGTTTGTTTACTGATCCTCAAAATGTGATTGTTTTGGTGGCATCTCATTCAGGTGCCTCAATGCCCATGGACCGCATGGGCTCCAGTATGGACCGCATGAGCTCTGCAATGGACCGCATGCCAGGAATGGACAGGATGGGAATGGACCGCGTCTCTGATCTGGACCGGCTTGGTTCTGGTTATGACAGAGTGAGCTCGGGGTTGGACCGGATGGGACCCAGTATGGACCGGATGGGAACTGGTCTGGACCGGATGAGCTCGAATGTGGATCGTCTGGGCCCTGCAGGGTTTGACAGAATGGGTCCATCCAGTTTAGACCGCATGAGTAGTGGGATGGATTTCATGTCCCCCATGGGCATGGACCGAATGAATTCTAGTCTTGATAGGATGGGTTCAAACTTCGACCGGATGGGGTCCACTGGTATGGACCGCTTCCCAAGCACAGGGCTTGACCGGATGGGTTCCAGCATGGACCGCATGGGTTCTGCTGCTGTGGGCGGGCAGTTTGACAGGCCCTCAGACATGGAGCGAGGCCGGTTTGGGGCTCCTTTTGGCGGAGCTCCTGCTGAGGGACCTGGAGCCAATGCCAATGCAAGGAAGGGCTGCCAAATCTTTGTCAGGAATGTGAGTGTCTAGCACGAATTCCAGTTTAACATCCTTCTATCAGGCACTTGGACTTTACCATGTGAGGCTTTGAATTCACTTTTTCCTTATCCTGTGTTCGTAGCTGCCCTTTGACTTCACCTGGAAGATGCTGAAGGACACCTTTTCTTCATGCGGTAAGAATGTTCACCTGTCGCACATCTGACTCCACTTGCTTCATTGTGGTGCAGAGAAGCTTTCAATAGGTTGCTGTTGTGAATGCAGGTCACGTGCAGTACGCTGACATCAAGATGGACAACGGCAAGTCGAAGGGCTGTGGGGTCGTTCGCTTTGAGAATCCAGAGACCGCAGAGAGAGCCTGCAGGACCATGAATGGCTACCGACTGAACGGGCGTGAGATCGACGTTCGGATTGACCGCAACGCATAATCATCCAGTTGCTTTTACCGTAACCCTTAGTCTGTGCAAGTAGTCAGCATTTAGTGTGGCTTGCCTCTTTTTAGTGACCAAAATGGTTTTTTTAAAAAAAATCCTTTTCAGTTGACTTCTTTGCCTTCTAAGAAGTTTTGATAATACCAGTGTTTTGAAATGTTTGTCTGTTTGACACTGTTGCCCATGTTAAGAGTATGAGTTCTGACTTGGTAAATAAATGCCATTATGATTTAAAACGCTGGAATTCGGGCTACTCATTTTGGCACAGGGGTGACTGCTTTGCGTGTTACCACATGTCCAGTAGTTTTTGGAGGGTGTGGGGGTTTTTTTTTTTTTTTTTTTTTTTTTTTTTTAAACAAGACTAATCTCCAACTGGACTGTGAGAAGCCGGTGCCTTCAGTGATGCAACCCAACTTAATACAAACCCGTCCATCTGGGCACTATATGTATGGACGTCAAAACCAGTTTGTCCCACTTGTCAAATTCTGTACCACCTCTTGCCACAAGATGGCGCAAACTAGGGAAGGTTGGTTTTTGTATAGCTTCCAATTACTCACATGGGACAGAAATCAGTTTTATTTTAGCTGTAGTCAGGAAGATTTCTGGCAAATGACCCAAAGCTTGTGAGTTTTTTTTGTGTTAACTTCTAACTGCAAGCAAATTGCTGCTTTCCAGCGCTAAACTGTTATTTACCCGAAGTTGTGGGTGAAACAAACCGGTTGCTACAAGTCGTCAGAGGATCTAGTGCTTTTCTCACACTAACCTGAGTGTGAGCCAAGGGGCCCTGCAGACTGTCTCCCAGTACCTACTGTATTAACATGTTGGACCATCTTTGCTCACGTGTGTCCTGGACCAATATGAAGGAGAGGGGTCACATTTCATCACGTACCTGCACTTTGCTGCGCTGCTGTCTCGACTTGCTTACCTCACATGTCCCTCATGGGTCTTCCCTCCTCTGACTGCAGGAGTATCCTGTGCTGTGTGTGGGCTGGACACCTGTAACAGGACTGACGTGAGCTCACCTAAGGTTGTGGCTGTAGGCATGTTTGACATTGGGTCTACAATCCAGGGGTGTCTGTGACAAATGTGTTATGGTTCTTAGAATGTTTCTATTGCAGGATTGCATGTGTGCCGTTTGCGGCCACAGTGCTTCTATGACGCAGTAAAGTTTCAGCAGTGTAAAAGGGCAGGTGACACCGTCACGGGTGGAGTTTGTGACAAACTGGAAAATTGGTATCTGTCCAGTCCAGAACCCAGGTGTCCACTGGGTTCACATGTCAGTGAAAGGGGGGGGGGGGGGGTCTACTGATCCAGCCTTCAACATAAATGAGATGGATACAGACATCTCTCCACTTTTACTGCATCATTACTACACCCTTTATACAGTATGGATTATGTTGGTGGGAGTAGAGCTACAAGTGTTTCCTTCTTGATCACATTTCTACAATTCTATTAGTCATTAGCTACATGTCAAACATCCTCATTTTTACAGTGTTGTTACTCCACTTGCTTATATTGTGACAGCTGCTGCTAAAGGACATCTCAGGTTCATGCATATTAAATAATGAGCGCTGCACTTCTCACACCATCTGGTTAGAGTGATGCAGTATGTGGAAAGTTGTCTGCGGCAACTTGTTGACATTAAACATCACGTATTAAGCTCTGCGCCGTGTGCGACCACAGGGAGCTCGATGAGCCCCCCCTTCCCTTCCTCCCGCATTCCACGTTGAAGGTGTCTGAGGAGGAAAGGAGCACGTCCCCTTTAAGGTTGGCATCCTCGCTGATCCCTCCGGAACAGGTGGGCGCCCCCAGGCTCGTGCCCCTGGCCCTGCGGCACGCTGGGCTGTTAAAAACGCTGTGCGGCGCTGGGCGGTCACTAGCATTAGCGCGTGCCTCCATGAAATCTCCACACAAGGTGGGTGAGCTCATTACCACACACAATACACACTTTTCCGTGCCAATGACTTTCACTGTGTTTTAATTGTGCTGCCATTGTATGTGTGTAATGGAGAGTGTTGCGGTGGCAATGTATGAAAGTGTTTTACCGAAAGTAAAATATGAATGTCTTCTGAAGTGTGTAAATGTTGCTTTATGTAAGTCATTACTTGCAGTTCTCTGTTATTGTACTTCTGTCTGAAGTGTTGTGACAACTTTCATTAACTGGGTTGGTTCCTGCTATATTACAGAACAGTTTTAATAACCTGGTCTCCTACAGGAGTTGCAATGACACTTTTACTGTGTTTTTCCACTTCTCTCATAAGAGTGAAGACATAACAGATGAACATCATGTTGCTAGAATTAGTACCAAGTCTGTGTAAGTGCTTGACATCCTATGGTAAAATGAGGTAGAACTGCTGTAGCTTCAGTTGGATGGATGGGCAGATAATGTCTGTTGCTCTTTGTCTACCTGGTTGGTTCTCAGAGCAGCGCTGTTTGTCTCTCTTCCCAAAAAAATGTTACCTTGTCATTAAAGGTATATAAGGAGAAATGGAGTGAGCTTTGGCTTTTCTGCTTGTCTTCCACCAATTCCCCATGGATGAGATTCAGGGCTGTGGGACAGTGGCCGACTCAGCATCCATCTTAGTGTCATGAAGATCGGGAACGTTTTCTTTCCCTCTACAAGACGGGCTCTTTTACTCCTTTATTTACTTTATTTGCGATGCTCCCTGGCACTTTGGGTTCCTGCCTGTTTTCTGTGTACAGTCATGTGTTCCTTCACGCGTCTGTCCATGTGTCCCCCCACTCACTCTGATGTAACTGGGCTTCGGGTCGTGGGGCGCTGCCATCTGTCAGAACCCCCATGTGTGCTGGCACTGACCTGGACTCACCAACTCCAGCCCCCTGTGGTTCTCCCAGCCCCCCCCCCCCCATCCCTCTGGTTCCTTCCAATACAAAAGGACCAGAACTATTGCACTTGTGGCAACAAATTATCTATGAATGCAGCGATGGACTAATCTGATTATTTTTAACTAATGTATTGCATATTTAATATCACACCACATGAAGCAACGCTATCAATAAGTGAATCCTCAGGATGTTAGGGAGCCACCGAGCTGCCAGTATCACGTTTTTTAGTCCATGCATCCATCTGTGTATCTAAAAATAGGTAATAAACCCTAATAATTCTGAATGGAACAGCAGAAAGAGAAAGAAAATAGAGAGATATATTTCCACACCACCTTTTAGAGGGCAGCAGTTATTATTCACTGTTTTAGCACGAAAACAACGTCAGATCCATTATGAACCTGATTAAAGTGTAGTTATTGTATCAGTCAGATTTACCAGCTTCAAAAGGTAACAGTCGGGTGTCACACAGGAGATGTTTCAGAGGACACTGTGTCTGACTGACGGGAGTTTTTTTCGCAGGGGGTGTGAGGCCCGGCAACGTGGTCATGCACAGGAGAGACGTCCAGCTGTGCAGCTGCAGCCCAGGAAGGCCGTGTGTGAGATCCAGGGTTTGTGCCCACAGCCTCACAAGATCATTTTAGTTTAAAGATCTTTTTTAATATTTTGCGGGTTTTTCTGGATTCTGTTTGGAAAAATAACTGAGTCTCTGAAGGGAGAGTTATTGACACACTGATACCGCCTCCACCTCACTGTGCAGCCAGAGGCCGCACCTCTCCCACTGTCCGACTGGTCTGGTGGCTGAGGGACATGAGTGGCAGTCCTGTGCTGGAGTATCCACTGCAGCACCATGGTCCCTCCTTCCCCTGGAGTCCGACCCGGGGCCCCCTAGTGGGTGGAGTGGAGCAGAATGCCGCCTTTGTCTTCGTGGGCCTCCTGCTCGTCCTGCTCCTCTTCCTGCTTGTGCGCTGCTTCCGTGTCCTTCTGGACCCCTACAGCAGTATGCCTGCCTCATCTTGGACTGACCACAAGGAGGCACTGGAGAGGGGCCAGTTTGAATACACACTTGTATAGGCCTCCCTCGGGGGTCAGCGGGGCACCACACAGAGACCTTCTGCTCGGAAGACTAATCTGGAGATGCTTCTCACATGTACAGAGATGTCATGTACCAATTTTCCAAACCCATGCAGCGTGTTTTTACACACGAATGATGTGGTTAATTCTTTCATTGCATTCATGTTAAGCGTTTGTTCGGAAAAATGCCTTTCTGCACAACCTTTGAAAAGCCACGGGCAGAAATTGTGTTGCGTGTCAGTAAACTGTTTTTGCTCTTTTTGTCCTGAAGCCAGTGGAGTTTGAACAATAACACAGTTTAGATGCATTTCTGTCATCCTAGAGACACAGCTGTTCAGCTTTCTTTGGATGTTGCTTGTTTCCCCAAACAAAATACGTAGTTTTAACTAAATAAATACTGTTTTTCACGTACTTTTGCAAACCGGACGAGTGGCTGTGTTCCCTTTTGACCTCACTCGGCAACGGAGGCAGGACATCTCTTAGTCGTCCTTTCAGCGCCATGCAAGTTCCCTGTCACACTGATCATCTCTGCATAACTGCCACAGTGGAACCTGTTTCTGTACCGTGGTGTGACTCCCCTCACGTACTTTTGCAAACCGGACGAGTGGCTGTGTTCCCTTTTGACCTCACTCGGCAACGGAGGCAGGACATCTCTTAGTCGTCCTTTCAGCGCCATGCAAGTTCCCTGTCACACTGATCATCTCTGCATAATTGCCACAGTGGAAATTGTTTCTGTACCGTGGTGTGACTCCCCTCACGTACCAACACACACCCACTGCCACTTGCTCAACTCTGCCTGTTCTTCCAGTTCCTGCCCTTGCAGTCTGCCTGCAGGTGGCTGTGGCAGTGGCAGTGCGATGAGTGTGTCTGTGTGTGTGGGACAAGAAGTGTGGTGTGAGCTGCAAAATAAAACAATACTGCCTGGACCATTTTGTTATTTCTTATTGCACATGATCATTCTTAAGTGCCTAAAACACTTTTAATTTACTTTGTTCTGTTGATAATGGTTTGGAAACTCTTGGCAGTTTGGCTCTTATGACTTTGGCTCCCGTTTTGTAATAACAAAACCACCAGATTGGGTTAAAACCTTTCTAAGATAACAAAAGTATGTGTTTTAATGTAAAGGTGGTGGCCAGTGAAATAACCTTAGAAGCATTTTTTTATAGGGCCAGCAGCTGATGTGGTGGTTAGAGGTGCCCCCTTTTGAATGATTCAGGTCCAAATCCCAACTCCTGCTGTGGTGTCCTGCTGTAAGAAAAAGTAAATTGTTTTGTTATTCTGGTGAAAAGCATCTGCTAAATAAATAAATTTGCATGTGATATAAACATGAGTCAGGTTTGGAAGCCCAGTCCCTGAATGCAAATGTCTATAAATAGAAATATGGATGCTCAAATGTGTGTGTGTGTGTGTGTGTGTGTGTCTTTCCATGTGCCTTTATGTTCACTTTGGCTTCATCTTCTTTCTTGGTCCACATTTAAACTGCTAAACATCAGTTGGCACAAAAATCTTGAAAAATGGGGAAGCTTCCCCCTGTTTTGGTCATACCCAGTGGCCCTTATGGGGGTTGACAGGGCAAGTTGAGACTTGGTGTGTACTGGGGGGGTTGGAACATGGCAAAAATAAACAGGAGTGTGAAGAGTGGCTTGCAGCTCACAAGTGGTGAGATTCAGACCTGGCGTGTTATACGTGTGTGTCTGTGTGTATGATACTTATCCTCCACATGCAGCTCTCCTCAAAAGTTACATGAGGGTTCAATGGCCTGCAACTATAATGGAAGTTTTTCTCATGTCAAATTATGTAACACCTGAAATATTATCTTCACTGGCCGTTGCATGGGTAAAACAATAGGAAACATGCAGCAGAAAGGTGAGCAATAATCTGGCGAGACATTGTGTTGGCTGTCAACGAGAGATTAGATCTTCATTTGACTGAAACAGGTTCTCTGAGGGGAGGTGCTGGTCAGCAGGAACCTGGAACTGGAGCTGGAGCTGGAGCTGGGAACATGGTGCAGCTGATGGAGCTCTTCTGCTTTACACCCCCCAAAGCCCAGTGTGCACAGCTGTGGGGTGTGTGCAGGCCTGCTACTGCACTGTTCACATGTGCAGAATTCACACCTCAGCACTTTCCAGAAGGTTCTTCCACAGGGGCTCCAGTCACGTCACTGACTGATTCTCAGGGTCTCTGACAGGCCTCTGTTACTGTTTGGTAACTGTGGTAACTGTGTAGTAACTCTTTGGTAACCACAGTAACTTTTATTGCATTGAACAGCTACTTCCCAGACATTAGTTTTCCTGAAAAGAAATAAGAAGTGCACCACAAAGCAAACAGGTAAACAATCACTGCTTTTTATTAGCCAAACTTTACTGTTACTCAACTTTTTTGATCAGTTGGTCAGGCAGTCCTAAAAGTCGCCTTAGAAAAAACACGAGTTAACATTAATATTAATATCAATAATAATAATTCAGTCATTCAGCCAGTGAGTCAGTTTGTCACTTAGTGTGGTCATGGTTATCAGTTAAACTCACTTTTATTGTCTTTATACAGGTACAGTGCCATAAAATTCAGTTTCATTAAATTCATTTTCCCTAATTTTGTTTGCATTCTAAAGAAAACTGCAGTATTAGTGGCAGAATGCAGAATATTCATTATTAGGACTACACTGTAGGTTCAACACCACCGCGCAGGCAGGTCCAAGTCGTCAGTCACGGTGGCGACGAGCCGTGGATCACCGTGATACCAGTGTCACACCCGTGTTCGGCTGCTCTTCTCAGCCAACACACAGCCACACTGATCGCCGTTACATTTGCATGTGTTTCTTTCATTTATCTACCAGACGCTTTTCACCAAAGTCAC
Organism: Arapaima gigas; assembly: GCA_900497675.1. Classification (NCBI taxonomy): domain Eukaryota; kingdom Metazoa; phylum Chordata; class Actinopteri; order Osteoglossiformes; family Osteoglossidae; genus Arapaima; species Arapaima gigas. The sequence goes on along the minus strand of UFQX01001217.1, from coordinate 67,850 downwards.
TTACAGTTTTAGATGCACTACAGTAACCCCCCCCCCCCCTGCCCCACGCACCCCCCGCGAAAACTCCGCACATCCAGCACAAGTCACAACAGCTGAACTCCTCCAGGCGCGCGGGCTCTGGTTTCCTCGAGCATCGCCAGGGCAACCGAGGGGGCGGGGAAGGGTGTTAGCGGGCGTGATCGCGTGCCGGTCTGGGTGGAAGCTCGCGGCGGCACGAGTGTGACGGGAAATGCGGCGGACACGGTGAGCGCGGCTGCCTGTTGCTGCGCAGTTTTTCTCACACTTTCCCCGCCAAACCAGGTGCGAAAGGGGCGCCGCCGCCGCCCCCGAATATTTGCTGAAGAGGCTGTTTAACGGGCACCCTAGACGTGGGACAGACTGTTAACTGGATGCGAGTGGGAAACACGGAAAGGACCTGAAGTTAGAAACGTCTAAATATATTTTTTAAAAGATTTTTTCTGCGCTGTCCGCCGTTGGAGTCTCAGCTTTGGACCAGTTGGTTTGATATTTTTATCCACCTCAGGGATACGTCGCTGGCGACGTGCAGCTCGCAGCGTGAACCGAGAGAAAGTGGTTTATTTCACAATTTCAAGTAAGAATAATATTAACGGGCGCCTTCTGTGTTGGGAAACGGTTAAAATCCGTTTTATTGGTCTTAGTATTCGTTTAAATCCACGTGAAGTGTGTGAATTAGTCTCAGGTGTGTGTTCCTTTAACCCCCCGCCTGCCCTCGCCCCCAAACACAAGTGTTCAATGTTTTCGTACAGATTGTGGTTTAGTTTATATACAAGTATGTCCTAAATTAGCTTCGTTTCCGTGACACACACACACACACACACACACACACACACACACACAGAGAGAGCAGCTGCCTGTACTGCCAGCTGCTACGTGAACAGCCTCGCGCCCCCCACCCCGGCAGCGCGCGGACTCGCACCTTGGGGATGACGCTGCTCCCTGCGCGTGCCACAATAAAAAGGCAGTATTTTAATGATTGTTTAAAAAAATGCCGGTTGGGCTCAGGTGGCGGCGCTGGCTGATCTTTGTGTGGGATATTAAATTATGGATGCTGTGCCTGTTATTCATTTTCACCATTGAATTCTCTGTAAGGGGACCTTACTGGCACCTGTTATTCCCGTGCAGGATGGAGGTGCTGGATCAGTGGCTATGGAGGCATGAGTACTGGCTGCCTCCTGGCATCACCTGGCAGGACATGCACAGTGGGGAATGTTTCCACCGCCCTCGGCCCCGGGACCTCCTCCTCGCCCTGCCCCTGGCTTTGGGCTTCATCTGTCTCCGCCACTTTTTCGAGAGGTGAGCTCGAGTGGGGTTTTGGAACCCATCCGGTGCCCTGTTGCGCAGAGTCAGAGAGCCAGTGTCAGATGTCGTGGTGAAGTCACACTCTGTGTGATCTGTATACACTTTTTGTTTTGTTTCTGAGTGACCCTCTGACTGGCCAGCATGAGGCAAGTGAGGGATTCAGGGTTTAAAGTGGAAAAGCAGTTTTGGAGTACATATTTCATGTCGGGCTTCAGTTGGGTCGATCTGCTCCGTTAGTCATAGGGAGAACAAAGGATTTTGAGAGGTATTTGCATCTTGCAAATGTGTTCTAATTGCAGAACACATGTTATGAGTGCGTTTCTTAAATCAAAGCATGGTATATTATGCATCTCTTAATGAGCAAGAGCAAAATGTGGAAAGCAGCCAGGGAATGAAGTGTTACGATTTGAGGTGTTATGTATAGTAGTACACATAGGGGTGTGGGTAAGGTGCATGAGGGGAGCAGGCTGTGTGTACTAACTGTTTCAGGCAGCAGGGAGAGCTCTCTTTACCGCTGAAGCAGCTGTTTCTACTGGAAACCAGAGAGGCCGGCACAACCCTGTGAACACAGTGTAAACTCCTGTTCCCCGCTGCCCTCGGCCCCTGCTTATTAGCAGGGTGATAAAGCTGCAGGCGTGCACACGCAAACGTGTGTGTGCCGTGAACACAAAAACAAGTGGTGTCTGAACACACTCGCCTAGCAGCTGTGCCACCTGCAGGTCCTCTTGCTATTGTTTACCTCCCTTATGTGTGACGCCTCTGGAAACTGGAACCTTCCAGCTCAAATCTCCCAGTAATGTGTAACAAGTTGGAAGTTGAGCAGTTATGGAACTGATAATGAAAAGGCTGCTCTTACAAGTTCCCAAAGGAGTACCAGGCTCAAGGGACCTAACCTGAATCCAGTAAAATATCCAACTGTGCATTTCGCTGCAGATGGGTCAGTGCTGTGCTAGTTATCCAAGTATAGCAGCTGTGTAGTGCTGTAGTGTGCTCTCTTCTTTTATTAGATTTATGAACAACTTTGGGTCAGTGCAACATACAGATAAGAGACAGTACACACAAATGCATCCACTTAACATAGACTGGGGACTGAAGGTCAGATGGTTACCATGCATCGCAGGTATGGTTATGTAGAACTGTATAGTAAGTCCCTACAGAAGACTGTAGAAATATTCTGGAATTCCTTTGAATTATGTGGATCAAAGCATAAAAATACCTTCCTTGCCAAGTATGTCAATGCAAACAACCTATGTTTTCTGACTTCATCAGAAGTCAAATAGAATTTGGGTTGTGGTTCAACAGGAAAACAGACAAATCAAAGTTTTTGTTAAAGGTCTTTTGAACGGTTGCGTGCATTCCCGTCCAGCAAGCTTGCGTTTCCCAGAGTAAATGTATCAACAAGTGTCTGGGATAACTTTATTTATTTAAAACATTTTATGAAGACACACTGTCACAAGGTAGATTCTGTGGAAGAGGCTGAAGTTTTGCTCTTGAGCGCATAAGGTGGTGTAGGGGAATCTCGGGTAGATACAGCAAACCATTTGTGAACAGGTATGTCAAAATCCTGTTCCCATGTCCCTCAAAGCACCATAGGAACTATTGCCAACACTTGTTAAAAAAGGAATGCAATGCAAGAATAAAGCATCTGGAATTGTTCCCTGCAACGAGCTATTTCTCCACTGTAGTATTCCGTACAAAGTCTGTTCTTGTCTTGGGTCATAATAAAATGAAGTTAAATATTTATAGAAGTCTGTACTGGCTCAGCCAAATTGACTGTTGCGTATTTGATGTATAAAATTGTTTGGTTGAAAATGAATAATGTCCAGCAACTAAGACAACTTCTGATGTGACTAATATTTGGTGGAAGACCAGATTTGCTCTTTTTTTTTCCTAGTTCACCTTTAATTATCCTCATCCACATTTATTTGAGACTTAAGTTTTCTTTGGAATACAACTGGGTAAAATTAGATGCATTTCTATTCTGCAGGTTGGTGGCACTTCCTCTTGGAAAGTGGCTGGGGGTTAGGGACAAGGTCCGTATTCTACCTGCTCCTGTTCCTATACTGGAGGCATTTTACACCAGCCGTAGCCATCAGCCTTCCCAGGTGAGCCCAGCAGATTCACGGGGGGCCAATGAAGAACAGCAGTACTGGCCACTGTCTTTTTGAGAAATGCTTCCTATTTTGGTGAAATTTATCCCAGAAGCTGTATACAGTGTCTGCCAGCTGTCAGAAGCCCTCATGACCCCATTTATGGCAGAACCATCCTACCTCAAGGTGACTTACAGTGTTAGATGCACTAAAGTAAACCCCCCCCCCCCCCCCCCCCCCCCC